>PTEX01000019.1:3850998-4015733 GCA_003342815.1 Eudromia elegans
TTTTTTTTTTTTTTTAAAGTTCTCCATCCCTGCACATGCCCCATCTCCTAGGAGTCTCTACAGAGGACTGTTAGAAAAAGGGTGTTGATCCATTTGGAGCCCATCACTTCCGGTGGGCCACTGCTCCATTTTTTCCTCCTTTTGAATCCATTTTCACTTTCTCCTCCAGACAGAACAAGTCAATGAGTTCCACAATTGAATTAGTCTCTCCRCTGAAAAGGTATTTCTCTTTGCTTGATTAAAGCTGGTCACCTTATGATTGCATTGGTTCCCTCTAGTTATTGTGTTGTAAGGAAGTGAATAATCATTCACCTTTTCCAATGAATTTTATAGATTTTTACTGTGTCCCCTATAATTCCTTTCTGCTTAYTCTATTCAGTGTTTGCTCACTCTGTCTACTTATGTAAGCCATTTCATCTTTCTGGTCTACCTTTTTGCCCTTCTCTGAACCTTTTCTCATTCTATTAAATCCYTTCTGAGACAAGATGGCCAAAACAGTTTTCAGTATTCAAGATGCATGCTGTAGGTTTGTTCAATGGCACAATGACATTCTGTGTTTTATCTAATCCTACCCTGATAACCTGCAGTATTTAATTTGCCAATTTGTTAGACTTTGCGATCTGAGGTTTTCAATGAATTATACACAATAAATGCAATGTATCTAAAATACAAAATAGATTTCTCTATATTATAATAAAATATGCAACTCAGATTGCAATAGATTACAGCTAAAATTTCACAACCTCTTCATAATTGCTACTATATCTCAATAGAGCTCAATAGCCTTGAAAAACAAAAGAGTAGTTTGAGATAATGGCCACAATATTAGCCATTTGAAATYTTTTGATTCATTTAAATAAATCTCTGAAACTACACCTCTCTAATACTTACAATACTTGAAATCAAATTTCTGTCTTTAGGTTCCTTTTCATCTTACTGATGCCAGAGGCTCTAAAGACAGCTACTGTCAAATGCTGGCACCATATTATTAGAAAAAAATATGCTAGTATCAAGCAGCACAGTAGGTCAAATGCACATACATACATGGCAGGGGGTGGGGGGAGAACAAGTTTTTCAGTAATGCACTTTCAAGATTATACTGCATTCAAGATAACGATCTTGTATGCTGTAGTCCCTACTTAAATCAACACAGTAGCTTTGTTGAAGCTGGCTTCAGACTGACTTTTTTTTTAAACAGTCTATCATTTATTTCCCCAATATTAAGCCAAGAACTTGAAGACTAAGTTCTTTTGTCTTAAGTAATAAACATTGCAGTCAGATCAAACCTTTGATAGATAATGAGTCTTGATCAAGGAGAATTTAAGAAAAAAAAAAAAACTTAGATTTCTCAAAAAAACCTTCTAAACAAAATCCTCAAAATCCAGAGAAGTCTATTTTATATAATTTATGAGCCTTAATATAGCCTTAAATATTAAAACCCATTTTAATTAATAGCTCTTTCTGATTATTTTATTTCCATTTCATCTCATACTGCACTATAACCTTTAGAAGAAAATAGTAGGAGTTAGCTTTTAGGAAGATCATCCCCTMACCAGCTAAGACTTAATCACTGATTTTTTTCCCCAGAGGCAAGCCAATAATCAGGTCATGAGTCACAGACCTCATTCCTTCACTCAACWGCTTCTACTGCATCTGAAGAGACATCTCTTCTAGAATTAGAGATTTTTTTTTTTTGTCTTTGGATTTTCTTCTGCCCCCAAATGCAATATCCATGTATCACAGAAATTGCTGATCAGAGCATCATGGTGCTTTGATTGCACTCTTGGAAGCACATAAAAGGAAGGATTCTCTTGTGGATAAGACAGTGGTTGGAGTCACTACAGACAAGAATTAATGCCAACACGCTGCAGATTATATATGTGGCCTCAGGCAAATCTATAGCTCTGTACCTCAGTTTTCCAGTATCATAGGAAAGCCTCTACTTCAAGGATGTTGTAGATTCATTTGTTAATGCTGATTGATAGCTATTGTGAAGTTATGATAATTCTTCTTGCAATGGTGACATAAAATGACAGCACAGAACATTCCACAGGTAGCTCAAATTACTATTCAAAGACCAAGGCAAAAATTCTAATTAATTACATACAAATGCAATAAAGTATTAGTAGAAAGGTTAAAAAATTGGTAGCTGCACTATTATCAGGTTTAAGTGTCCAAAAMCTCCCCAAAACCAAAGTACTAAACACACCCAAAGCCACATTAGTAAACCCTTCCTCAGAAGTACCCAAATGCTGTTAATGCCAACCTTTGGAGTGAGAAACATTAGTGTTTCTCAGTGCTAAGAGTTCAGGGAAATAAACAATGTGTTGGACAACAGATACATACAGGGGCTAGCTTGTTAACTGTGCTGTTATAGCACAGGTACACCTAGTGGGTTGGGCACTGAGGAACAGAGAGGTTCTAATGGTCTTGGTAAGGAACACGGATGGCTTGCTGTTATCAATAGCATGTGTGAGTGCATGTGTGTTCACCCTAAACATGAGATGTGCATCATAAGTTAGGTGATAAAGCTGAGAGTTACACAAACCTCTGTAGTGTTGTTGCAAATCTTCATCTGCACAGCTGGTTCCAAAAAACCTTACACAAATAAGTAAAATAAATTTTGTATGGGAGGGAGTTGCAGCATTTTTTTTTTTAAATTTGTTTTTGCCTCCACTAAATATATATAAATCTAGCTAACAAAACCATGACCTAGCTGAAAGAAATGACTTTCATCTGGCCTTTGTAACTTAGAAGGAAAACATTAACACAATGATTTATCCTGTGCAGGACATGGTCTTCACTCAGCTAGTACAGCAAAAGCAAATAATGAAGAGGTTCTGCCATAGAGCTATCAAGGTCTGAATGCAACAAGTGGATGAGACAGATGAGGTAAACTAAGAAGGGATGACAGAGCTGATATTTCTCACTRCACACATTGCTCTATTAAGGGTTTGCCTCATGAACAACCATTGGGTGCTCAGGTGTTTTAATACATATTTATAGGATATGTTTCTGTTAGTACCAGGTCTCTTTGAAGGTACAAGCAGGTTAATTTGTCAGTCAAAAATACAAAATAACAGAGAAGGTTGTTTTCTCCTTGCATATCATGAAAGCATTGATCCACATAATGTTTTAATGAACAAGAACTGCACTTACCTTGACATTTGCAAGCATATTAAAGATTGGATGAATAAATAGCAGGAAATAAACATAACTTTAAGCACTACTACTGAAGCATGACATTTTAATTTCCTTTAGCCTTGGATCTTCTAGTCACTTGCATCCATGATACATCAGAGCCTCYAGGACTCTGTTCTGTGGTTGGATTTTTCATTGCTATTTTTTCTTCTGTGAACTATGCTCCATAGATTTTTGGTTAGATTATTTGCAAAATTGATCCCATCTAAGATTTTTCCTCCTCTTGATAAACAGTACCTTATATCACTATTCTGCAGAGTGCTAGCTCCTGCAGCGAGCAGGTTGGCAAACTATATTGAAGTGTGAAAGTCTCAGAATTGCATGCACCCATGCATATGGGTGCATTTATATACTATATTATATTCCAGTAATAATTTGTGCTTCTTTCTTGGAGGAGATATCAAATCAGAGCATAGCCCTATAAAGTCTAGAAACATAAAAGGTCTCTTCCTGATTCTAAACAATATTCCCCTGTTTATCTTTGGTCCAACATGACCCTTTTAGCTACTACACTGGCCCATGTTATCCCTGTGATTTCCTTCAATATATTTTTCTCTTTTATTTTTTTGGATCGTTTTTCTCTTATCAGGAAAAAATGGGACCAAGACTATGTTAAATATAAAATGTAACCATTTTCCATTTTAAGATGTTTTGCACTGATCAAAGTTGGACACAATAGAAAGGTAGGTTCTATATAACTATAATTTCTCAACATARCACAGAGCTATAAGCCCTTGGTAATAAGTAATGGCAATTAACAGTCTGGCTAGTCATTAAGTGGGCACGTACTGCATCAAAAGTTATATAGTGTACCAGATAATTGAGAAAGTGGTACACATACCAGGAAAACCAATCTCCAAATCACTGATCAAGTGTCTTCATTGCAAATCTTGGGGAAATTACATTGTTGCTAACATATGGCTTCATCTTCAATGGCTAATAAAGAGATTTAATGCAACTATTTTCTTAGCTCCTAAGAGCTGATCAGAAAATTTGTAGCTGCAATATTAGAAAATGTGTCCCAATTTCCATTATGATCCTAATAGCTAGGAATTAATTTGTTACTTAGAAAGCCTTTATTTATTTTAATACTGAACAACTTGAATGCATTTCAATCTCATGATCATTTCTCTCCTTTTCAGGAATGCAGAAGGCCCAAAGSAGAAGTGGTTTCTATGAGGTCTTGCTCCTTTTATTGGGACCCTACCTGACTACAGCACCAATACTAATTCTACACTGTTAGCCCTTCACAGACCCTTCCTGTTCCTTGGTTTTGCACAGTACGTACATGTTGCTCAGCAGACTTGTGCTCTTTGAGGAACCTCACTTGAGTTGTGCTACAATCTCACCATCCTGGCCAACATTCGTCTCCTTGTCTGCTGAGCAGTTCAGCTCCCTCCTTCCTTTGAAAGATGGCTGTGCTTCACACTCCTGTTTGGTGAATACTTCAAGACAAATACAATTATAAGATACTCAGTTATTGTTTTTAAATCACCAAAGTCCTCATTGTATTTACAGCTTATAACCTTTCTATAGTTTTGATGCAGGTTTGCAAATATGATTGTTTCAAACACTGCCTTCAAGGCTACTTCCAAAGCACTGCTTTTGTTGTCCCTATTCTCTCTGTACCATTTTTTGCTTCTTAGAGGATCAGCGCTTCTCATTGAATTTCCTTTCAGTTCAGAAGCCAAGCAAAATCTGTTACTTCACCAACAAAAGCATCCAGCTCTTCCTATCCTTCACAGTTTTGAAGGTCTAGTACACAAAGAGCAAATATTAAATCTATTCAATTTAATGTTTCACTCAATACTAAAGATGTCAAACAAATTCCTCCAATAACTATCATAGCCACAGAAGCTCCTTAAAGTCATCTCACAAGTAGCTCTTCAGAAGCTTAGAGCTTTGTTTTGAACGTCTCAGAATAGCACCTCAGGAGGGTCCTTCCCAGGGACCCTGCTGTTTTCCCTCTTCCTGCCAAGCCATGGGGAAGAGGGTGTCCTGTCCCATTATTCACTTTGTTCTTCGGTATTTCCCACAACGTAATTTGACCATTAGAGCTGATGCGTGCCATTAGCTACAATCCTGGCTATAAAATCTTTCTGCATATGAACTTGTCCTCAGCATTCTTTGCATAGCATCATAACAGGTTTGCAGTATAAGCCACAGCAAAACGTAAAGCTTTTTGCTAAAAATTTGCATTACGTTCTATTCAGGATTACCCCATCAGAAACTGAAAGTTACTGCTGTATAAATATAAAGTCTTCCCACATCAAGCAATGCTTCCAGCTTTAGAGCGCATAGGGAAGGTTTGCCACAGGAATGTGTGCAAAGATGCACGCAAGTAGGATCCCTATTCATAATGTGATCGCAGAGTAGGTCACTCAGTGGGGTTCAGCAGGTTCCAGGAAGGCTTCTAGTCTGTAGCACACAGTGCATCATTTGAAATACAAAACAACTTGGGTTTTCATAAAACATTAATATAATTTGGAATTACAGTATTGAAAGGCCCCATAGACACAAGATAATATGACTGTACCCCTTGCATAGCATGTTCTTAGTTTTTCCTGGTTCTGTCCATAATCCAGTTATAGAAATAACAGCTTTTTTTGATACAACATGGTCTCTCACATYAAGCAATGTGTGCTTTCAGACTTACTGTTGTAATGATTTTTCGCTAATAACCTCTTCCTATTGCTGCTACTACGCCTTCAATCCACAATGGCTATTTTATGTACTTTTACTCCAGAAGAGGCCTAGCAACAGCAGTTTCTCTTGTATAGGAGACTTATTTTTTAAATGTTGTTTCCAGCTGAGGTTTAAAAGCTCAGATCTGCAGTATAAGCGGTGAAATATGCATTATCCATTGACCAAGTCAAGTGCCACAGCATCTCAAATGTTCAACTCGGTCATACTCCGAATGTAAATGCTGACACCTGCTCAAGCAAGTGCTGACTAGAACATGACACTGCACTTGATGATGCTCCCAGTACAGATGGCACAGCCACATCCTGCATAAACAACTCAGATTATTCAGAACAAAAAAGACATTCACAAAATGTCTGGAGAACAAGTTTAAGGGACTTATTTATATTCTTTGCAGTTCTTAAGCCTAGCAAGTGCAAGCTTGTCTCTGTGTATCAGTTACAGCCACCTTTTCAGTATTAGTTTCATCATTGTGTTATATTTCTTGTGCTAAGTATCCAAACACTGCTGATGAGTACAGCATCCTGCCATACAGCAAATTGTCCATATTTTCCATACGGCAAAGAACAAAATGCACAATGTTTATAGCACTTATTCTGCAAGATTCTCCTGGTGAGAACTTCTTTCCAGACTTGAGTTTGATCTCTTTATGAATGGCGCTGTACATAAGACTAGACTTGATGACCCAGGAAATATTTTCTAGTCCAACATTCTTCAGACTAAGGAAATAAATCTGTTTGGTTAAATCCAAGGGGATTATGTAATCCCTTAAATTTCAAGCTGTCAAGCCACTATTTTGCCCCCACTGTATTCATGAGCATTTCCAGAAATTGCATGCTTTCTGTTCCCCACAGRGAAGACACACTGATTTATGGACTATAATAGTGAATTTAATTAGGATGGAGACACATTGTTAACAGCTTTGTCTTTACCTAGTAAATAATGAAGTAATTCTGAAAGGAGCACTTATTTCCCATTGGACTGTGACTTTTGCAGGCCACACACTTTCTACTGTATCTGCAGTATGGTTTGCATGCTGAGGCCACAGCCATAGCATCTGTGAACAGCTGTGCCTGAGTCCCATTTGTTTCAGTGAGGCCCTGTATGTTCAAGGAAGGAAGCAGATAACAGAGGGGAAATGTGCTGAACTGGGGTACAGATACCTACCTACACTGGGCAGAAGTATCACACAGTCCCAACCTGCCAAACCTTTAATCTGATATCAAGTGCAGAGATTGACAGATTTAAGATGAGTTCAGGGCACTTGGCCCAGGGCTAAGCAGCTGGAGGCAAACAGTTCACAAATATCACAGATTGCTCACTTATCCCTATCATTTTTAAGCACCGTACCAACTTCCCCTCAAAAAAGAGGGGATGGAAAAAATCCACCCCCAACACAAGCACTTGGTCTCCCAAGCCTATAACCATTTTCTTGGTTATTTTCTGTTGTGCTGTCAATATATCTTCTGCAAAGCAAGCAAACTACCTGCCACACGCTTCAAGTTCTCAGGCTGAAATCCTTTGCTCCCTGCTGATCATCTACCCAGAGAGACCTGCATATGGATATGAAGTGACAGCTCAAATTCATTGACTTATTTTGGCCTCAAGTTTAATCATCTATTTATTTCTCCCTTCTCCCCAGCAGAGAGTATCCAACTGTTTAAGACGTGAGAGCATAGCACTGTACAAAATTAAAGGCACTTGTTTATATTTTAACAGTCTGTCTACAGTCATCCACTGCTGTTTCACTCTGTTATAGAGACAAAAAAAGCCTCTTCAAATCTGGGGAAAACCAGAAGTAGTTTGTGTGAAGAYCACATTCACATCATAAAACCAGGTGTGGAGTTTGCCTGTAGCTGTTGACTAGACTGAACTCGTTTTCAACAGTTTTCAATTTACAGCTCCTATGCATCATGATTTATCCTCACTAGCAACAGGCTTAGTTTRTTTTGTTACTATTCATAGATACTCTAGCACTAGCTTCACAATAGTACTATTTCTTATAATATTAAACGAGATAAGAGCTTAGTTGACAAAAAAGGTGTTGGTTCGGGAGAAGAGAGGCTGGTTACCTCATAATGCTTTCAGTAAAACAAATTAGTGAAATTCAGTYGGCCTATTGTTTGATGCCTGAACTCAAATGAAATGGATGAGATATGACAGTTTTTCATAGCAAGATTTGTATGAACTTGTGACACTTCTGAGATCAGAATGATCTCAGAAACCATTTTTTGTGCTCATACTGAATCTCTCTGATTACTCATTCCTACTTGATATACATGAGCATGAATTGCATTTAGACAGAACCCTTCAAGGTKTGAAAGCAACTGCCAACCAAAAAACTATTCAGAAATTAAAACTTTAGACAGTTGTAAGGCATTCCTTTTATGAGTTAAAATAATCACCGCAAAAACCTGAGTCTACCTAATCTACCATCCTTCAGAAATAGGAAAGCCCACCAGAASAGACCTGCTGATGACTCGTTACACACCTGCTATGAATACAAGCCTTGAAAGAATTTAAATCACTTAAAATCCTTCTTATTTCACCTCATCCCTTCATGTGACCCCTTTTATAAACCATAATACAGTGTTTGTCCTATAGGGCACTTAAAGAGAAGATGGATGCAATCCCCAGAATTAGCCCCTTGGAAGTCACGTAGCATGGTTTTTCTTTGCAAGTCTCTATTAAGCCCAAATYAGTTGTTGAGAATAGCGTGCCTGTAAATTGGAGAATAGATATTCTACCATATACTCCGAGTTTTACTTATTCAAAGTTTGAATATTTTCTTGCTTTTACTTTCACCCTTAACTTGTTATTCTTGCCTTTATTTGCAAGGTGGACAGACATGAACATTCCCTAAACCATTATGTTTTCAATTAACTSATTAATTGCAGTTAACTGATTGCTTACTCATTCTTTAATAATTAAATTATTTAAATATTTGTAGCTGTTCTTCTATTTTAGTGTGACTTTGAATGCCTTTAATTAATCGGTATTTATTCTAGATTTTGCAGGTTGATATTAAGTGCCACTTAAATATCAGCTTGACTTTGAAAGATCACTCTGAGTCAGAGATCTCACTGGATTGACTTCAAAGAACAAAAGAAACATGTGTGATTACAATCTGAGGAATATTTTAACATTTAGAGACGACATTCACATGTTACTGGCATTCAGACAGAATAGCTACATCTGTGCGTGCACTTTCCTAATTAATCAATATGCCCTTTGTTAAATTCTGCTAGCTAGCATTTCAGCACCACCATGGTGGGGACCTGACTGGTGACAGACACCTGCCATGTTCTCACCTGTTCTCTGCTGCTACTTGCAGAAGGAATCTCTGGCAGGATGACTATTCTCCCTGCAGCATTTTCCAAATTTACTTTGTACCTGYCTGTCTGCCGCAGACCCTAGGGCTCTCAGCATGTTTCTCTTCTGCATTACATCATCCATCTTTCTCATGTCTTCTGTTTCTTTACCACCACCACCCCCTTATTTTACATTCATCGTTCTTTTCATATTCCTCACATAACTTGCCTGCGTCTTCCACTTTCACCTACCCTTATTCTCTTTTGTACAGTTACCCTGAATTATACTTGTCTTGCTTCTCCTCCTTCAGGCTGCTAGTATCTTCAATCCATTCATTTCCCCCTTCTTGTGTTCTCTATTGGTTTTGACTCATGGGATTCTCTCAACTTCAACTCTTGAGTTACCCAAACCTCTGCCTCAGTAACATCTCATCCTTTACCTGCATATTTTCCCTACCTTTATGAGCTTCTCTGATGTGCAAACCAGGTTTATATATTACACAAGAGGTTTACTTACACTATATGCACAATTTGAGAACAGTGATCAAGCAATATGCAGGGGTTTGGTTTTGTTTTAAGACAGTTACCACTACCTACTTCCCAGGGTCTAAAGACCAACAGTTAGAGAAGAAAACAGTCTTCCTCACATATTACAGTATGCTCTGCAGAAATTATGTTACAAAATAAAAATTAATAAAACTAACAGAGCTTATGTACTCAAAAATCTCTGAAGTGTGTGCCTGGTAAGGAGAATCACCTGGTGATTCTCAGTGTGCCATAGACAGACTTAAAGCTGTTTCCCCAGACATAGGGGAGCAAAACTGTACTAAAAACTTAATTTGTAACAAACAGCACAGTTTATAATACCTAGGCATTGCTCTTTGCATTTCTTTGACCTAATTTGTCTGCTTATCTCTTACTCTGCAAGAGAAAAAACATGCAGTTGTATTGCTCAAAACTTCTGACATGAGACACCTTGCTCTGGAATCAAGTCTTCCTTTTTTTCCCTACCTTGTCAAGCAAAAAGACATACAGAGCCAGCCTGAGTGTCCACTCTGCGCTCTGGAAAACACAGGGCTGACTGGAAACAAGGGCTGATTAAGCTTCTTACTGAAGCCTTGAGAGAGTCCATGCAACATCCTCATGTTGCCGTCTCCATCCACTGGTGGTGGAGCTAGTTCTGAATTTACATGAACTGTAAATTCTTTATCGCCAAGAACTACCTGGCCATGTCAACACAGGCAGGTGTAAGAATCACTAGTCTTGGACCACTTCTGAAGAGCAAAACATAAGCATAAATCTAGCCCAGAAGCTGCACAGCCAGCATCAATCGAGTAACTAAGCCTTCTTATATGTATCCCTAGGGAATGCCAAGCACAATTGCCTTGGATGAGCCTTCTGTTWCTTCCTCCAGTTCAGTAATGACCCCACAATGACTTATGCCTCTGAATGATGAAAATGAAGTATGCGTACCTTTTGAATCTATCTACTCTTCTAAAGAAGGAAAATAAAGCCACTTGAAACGGTTCTCACAGAATTACTTTTCCTTAATGCTATATTTGAACCWGAAARGAGAAGCCAACAGTATGYAAGTCCAAAAGAGGATTTCAGAGAYGCCAGACACGTAYATTCTGTACAAAGTTATCATCAGATACTAACAGAATGACAATGCAGGTAGCAATCACAGCAGGATTCTAAAACAGTCATGAATGTATATACATACACTTAGAAAATTGCTTATGAACATACTTTGGGGTACAGTAATCAGAAGTTGATCAGAAGTATTGCCCACCTTAGTTTTATGAATCATTTTCCTACAACAGGTTGTTTATAATCCACCTAGTGCAGCTTCACTATTCAATTAGTAACACTCATTTTCCCCACCAGGGCCACTTGTTAGGACTTCAGCTCTGCCACTGGGAGTTAGATTTGTCTTAGCAAAATTTAGCAGCTTTAGGTGTTTTATTAGTTCACAACTGGAAAGAAAAGGAGCCTCTAGAGACAGATTAATATTAGAGRCATATCTTAGGAACTCTGAAAATGCTTATATGCTAATTTCTCTCCACCAATAGCAGAGGAAGTCCAATTAGCCAGTTTAGGTTACACAATTCTTTAAGACAGCATAGATGAACCATTCTGCAAATGATCCCATAATTTTAAAACAATAGAAAAGGAATAACATTTCCTTATGCTATTATTTCATGGGAATAATGTTACATATATATGTTACTAACAGACATGAATTTCAACTTGTCATGCTGGGGATGTTTTCACTGAGAAAACGGCAGTTGTCAACACAGTAATAAAGACTCCACTGAACAACAGTAAACAACTCCCCTACACAAAAACATTTCTGAACTTTACTGAATTATTCCACAAGTTTTATCCATCAAGAGGCACCATATGCTAAAGAATTCAGTAACAGCAATCTCAAGCCYAGTAAGGACACTTTCTGAGGTTGTAGTTCTGGAGCCATTACTGTAGAAATATCACACCCATATAAAAAGACAGACATAAACACATTCATTTTTATTCCTTGCAACAAGTCCAGAATGAGTTCACAGAGATGAAAATTGCATGYAATGACATTATATCATGCATGAAAATATGACATTTCTGTAGTTAATGATAAATTATTCATAATGTTTGGCCATTTTAAGAAAATTCAGCTAAAAAAGCCAAACTCAACATACTTCAGTTACAGACACAATAGCCCATTCTCTATGTATTGAAGAGCTTTGTATTCTTAACTAGGGGTAGGGAGATCATATTGCAAAGCAAAAAAAGTCCTGCAAACAAGTAACACACATTATGTTCTACATTATACATGTTCTTCTCTTGCGTTGCTTTGCTCCCATACTTCAGTGCAGGCCAACAGGAGGGAAGAGTGAGCTCCCAGGCTCGAGYGTCACCCATTAACATCAGAAATGACACTGAACTTGATACTGTTAATGATTAGTCCCTGCCAGCTCAGCCATGTACCAGGGGTTGGGGGCAAAATTCAGAGGGCTTGTCATCCCTAGTCAGACCCATAACCAAGATAGTCCTSTGGCTTTTCAGGGTGATCAGCACCAGAATTTAAGTCTTAAATATTGGAAAATACAGTTAAAGGATAGTTTTATGTCCCAACTCCCACAGGTAAATTTCTATCCACAAAAGTATAGTAAACCTCGGTCACTTCTTGTCATTAGCTACAGAGTAGTCAAGATGCTACATAATTTTTCAGTTTCATTAAAAACAAAGCAGAAACAACCCAAAACATCCCATACTGCAGTAACTCCAAGCCTAAATGGGAAATTCATTCCACCGATAAACTGTGTGCGCTATGAGAATTCTTCTCCCAGCTTTTAAAAACARACTTTTTTATTGCAGGAGACAGCATCTCATTGGACAAGTGCCTACAGTGGCACTTGTGCAGATTTGTAATACCACAAGGAAGAGATGGAAGCTGGAAATTACAGTTTAGAGGAGACCATGTACAAAAGGATGTAGCTCAATTCGTGCCTTCAAGTTATAAAGTCAATAAGCGCTGGGATCTTTGTTCTCCTCAAGAGCTGACATCTGCCTGCTCCTACCAAGTTTGTAACACCTTGTTTGAACTCTCACTTGGAAAGAAAGTCTGCAGATCAACATGMCAGCTTGCCTACAACTGTTATTGTGTATCACAGTCAAGCTTGAAATTGCACTGTTCTTTTTATTTATACATTATCATAGATATGTTTAACCAAAGAAGTCAGAATTGCCCTTTTTTTTTTGGAAGTGGTACATTCAGGAAGTATATCAAACAGCATTGAATCCCAGGCAGTTATGATTCCATGAAGGTTATGAATCTAACAGAACGGTATTTTATTTTTCATCCTTCTTTGGGGTCCAGTTATTTATACAGAGACATACAGGACAACCTACAGTGCTTAACAGAACAAGCAAGAGATAGAAGGCTAAAGGCAGATCTCCTTTGCACTACTGAAACTTTCAGARGTCTCTTGRGGTCAGTKCAATAGTCTAATCTAAATACAACCYGGCATATTAGCCCCCAAACACACTCATGCTCTGAAAACAGTATTAATCACCTGTATTCTTGAGGAATTACTGTCATGTGTAGTTTTCGTGATACATTTGCATACCTGTGTTTATCTCGAAAAATATAGTACTTATTTTGTAACTTTCTTTATGCATTTAAACGTCTGTACTCGCAACTACAGTTGAATTTAGGAGAAATTTTTAGGTTTCCCAGCTGCATAAAACTCCACAGTGAATCAGACTAAAGCAGCAAAATGGAAAGACTTCTGTCTTTCTTTCCAAAGCCCTCTGGTGTCCAAATCACCAAAATGAACTATGTATTCTGTGCCCAGACCTAGGTACCAGCTCTCTAGCTTTGACAGCTTACATCAGGATCCACTTTTATATTAAAAATCTGTTGACTTTGAACAGGATTTGAGGTATKAATCTAAAGCCTGGTGCTCAATAACAAGACTGTCATCCCAATATCTACAGGAACTTCATTTGCTGTCTTCAGCAGGGTCCACAGTTTACAGGAAACCCACATGAGAAATTTTCAGGGCTGTAGGAGGCAGCTTCTGCAAYACTTTCTTCAGGTTGTTTGAAATATAACTGCTTCCAGTTGTCTGCAATTTTCCTCTCAGAGGAAATAGCAGTTTGCAAAGGGGACCTTTGCATKTGCCTCTTCTTCAGCTATTTAGGGTTCTTTGCTCTGCACAGCATGTTAWAGACTGCTCAATGCTCACAGGCTGGAACGAAGCACCCATGATCCCCACCCTCTGCTCAGGGAATAAGTCACAGCCATGGCTTCCTAGGAAGCACTAAGCCTCGGTTGACCCCTATAGGCCAAACCAACAGGGAAGGGAAAGGAGGAGGAAGAGATAACACCAATTTGGCATTTGGTGTTATTTAATTGGCAGAAAAGCATTTTTATCAATGGCCATTTGGAGGGAAAACAAAAGAGGACTAAACTGGCTGCTGTCACCCACAGCTGCTAATTTGTGCTGAAAGATAGAGAAATATCAACTGCACTGGTAATTTGTATATTATGGAGATTAATCCTCTTATTTGCACAGCAGGAAGCCAAATTACACCATCACATGCACAAATAAATCTGACATTTCAAGAATTTGACATCRCATCACCAAAAACTGCTTCCAGCAGTACCTCTCACTTCAGAGATGATGCCTTTACGGTGCCTCTGAACAGAGGCACTGATATTCACTCAGCCTTTCCCCCCCTACACACACCTTCTTTGTAAGCCTGCTTCTCAGTTTTTAATCTCTAACTTGCAATTTTTAAAAAGTTACTGAAAAACAGCCAATTAATTTACTAAAAAAGCCATGAAAGCAAGCACATGTKAAGTCAGCAATTAGTGCAGGATATTAAACAAGTAGTAGATTTTTTTAATAGTTACCATAGTCTAAACAGTTCCTGACAAGTAGTTTGATTATAAATATCCAACACTTGCTACTTATATATATATATAACATGCCTATCCATTTGTTAATCTCCTATAAATAGAAGTTTAATTTTAATTGGTTTAAGAAATGTAATCAAAAAGAGGACAAAGTTCTTTCACAGCAAGCAAAACTGCACCTGTCAGTTAAAGGCAAGTGATGCATTGCTCACAGGATGCTATTTTGGAAGGCGTTCACTTCCTACTGCCTTATCTGTCTGAGCTCTGACACAACCAGCTTTTCCTGCAGTGCCGCCTGATGCAGGAACCCAACATGATGATAACCCAGAGACAGGGGCTTCAAAACACTGTGCTTACCTCAGGCTGAASTGTCAAGGGAAAAGCTAATTTGACTTTTATCACTGAAGATAGAACTTTGGTTCCCGAAAATTTAGGACCCTCTGAAATCAGAATTTTTCAAAGTTGTTAGCATCTTTTTTGGGAGGATACTCTATCRTTATAACTTTCAGCAATGAGCATCATCAGGCACTCAAAAAAAAAAAATCCTTGTCACATTAAGAAGAACAATCAAGAAACAGGATTTCCACTACCAAACATTTGAAGCTCACTGATAAAAGCCCCAACTCCTTTCCCCTCCTAAATAAGAAAGGTCAAAAGACTTAAGTTTTAGGATAACACAGCTTAGAAGTTTGCATACATAATCCCAAGAGCGATGTTATATATTTAGAAATGATAAAGTGGATATTCTTACCTGACTCTAGAAGCTTAGGCTTAGGAAAGCAGGCACATATTCTAAAAATTGTAATTAAAAGAAAAAGTTAGCAACATCATTTGGAACTCCATTTAAAAAAAGTGTTCTTCTTGCAGGGATTACTCCCTTTTTTCATAAAAGTCAATTAAGGATAACCTTGTTTGTAGCTTGTTCTTTCATACAAGAACATAATTAAGATCTGATCAGCAACCACATACCTTAAATAAAAGGCAGCTGCTCATATGATCTGCTCATTAAGCACTGTATTCCAAATGCATACAAAGATGAGATGCTAATCAGCAAGGCACAAAAGCTTTTGAGAGTTAAGGAWACAATAGGAGCTGGGTTGAGCCTCATCTTTACATTTATAGGATAATGGCTAGAAGTGTATGAATGGAGACTTTATTTTAAAAYCTCTTAGCTCCTCCAGATGACATTCTGGAATTATTCACTTTCCAAAGACACWATTTATTTTCCTCAGAAGTCATTTTTAGAGCTTCTCAGGCCTTTTTCTTCTTCTTTCTCTTAAGTTCCAAAATTTCCTGACAACACTGCATAGAAGGATTGCATTTTTAAAGCTTGAAGCTTTAGCATGTAAGAAATCACTTTTACATCAACAGCCAAATCCAAAGATCTATTTTCTTCCTCCATTTTCTACCCTATACTTCATCCCTAGCTTTTCCAAACCACTACACCATTACCTTGTGCAGAGCTAAACTCCTTCCCATTGTTTTATTTCTCTATGGCTCTCTGTCTCCTCCTCAGGCACCTAAGCAGGAATAAAGCTAAAACAGCCAGGCTAACAATCCACTTATCTTTTCTTGTAGACAGTACTTACAGGAACCAAAAAAACCTTTGAGCCTCATAGGAAACATCAAGTCATCTGCAAGTCTTGCTCTCCCTCCCAGGTTAGGAGGAGAGGGGAGGCTCCTGAAAAGAGCATTTATAACCTACACCTGCATTAAGAGGAAGTAAATTCCTTGCCACAGGTGCAACTGATTCCCCTTTAAGACGCAAGAGAAAGTAGTTTCTTGCAGACCAGTTAACTAAGTAYACTTCTTAGTTTTGCCATATGTGTTTCTTAGTGGGTCTAAAGCTGAATCCTTGGAGTCTTCCATTCTTCTCCACAGCAGCTATCTTCTTCCTCAATTTTCTTGCATGAAACTCTGATGCTTTGCAGTACAGCTTGAAGCCTGAGTACCTGAGTAAAAAGCATAAAGAGAGAAACAAAATGAAGGGGACTGAAAATTCACGTCCTTTGCTCTTATCAGCACCAGATAAAATTAGCTAATCAACACCACACTAATAATAACCCGCACACTAATAATGATAATAAGGATCATGAGGATGGTGGTGAATCAATAAATATATGCATTTTTTTAAGTAAGACAAAATATACACCTGGATCTGAAAAATGTGAAACACAGGGAGGAAGAAAACAGACAGGCCTTTCGTAAAGAAAAACAAGGAGGTGATAAGCCATCCAAGTGAACACTGAAATAAGGAAGAAAAATATATTTAGAAAGCAGATTGATTTCCAAGATGAACTGTGGAAGGGCCTGAATRAATCTGCAGACAGAAGCAAAGGCCGTCAAGCAACGACCATTAAAATGTGTAGTGGCTTTCCTGGCAATGCAGAAAGCTCAGCAATTTGTGATACTGTTTTCCTTTATACCTGCCCGCTGCTTAAATTCCCGAGCTTTGCTCGGTGTCTGGCTGTCTCCCCAGCCGCCCTGCAAAGCGTGCGTGGCACACGAGGGGCTGTCAGCAGYGAACGGGGGCTGCATTCGGCGAGGGCAGAGGGCACGGGTTTGTGCTGTCAAACAGCAGAAAGCAATGGGATCGGAGCAGCGAGATACATATARCACCGCTCTCCCAGGCTATACATATTTATGCATTAATGCACAGTGCTGAATGTGATGTAAACCTACTGAAATGAAAACTACTTGTCCAGAGGTACTTTGGTTGAAAAGTTCTAGTCTAACACTCTGAGATGGTTGGTGAGAATATCATTTAAATCATCTGACTTTGTCCACACTACATAAATGCTCATCATATTCACTGCACAGTTTGGCCCTTACTGAAAAGATCTACCGCCTACATTATATATGAGGAACTTAGTCACAGAACGTACTTCCCTGTGTCAATCACCTTTTGTCTCCAGTGAGCTCATTTGAAAAAAAAAAGAAAAAAAAGAAATATTATTCTTAAAACAACCACATTAAGGAATGGAAATGTGTGGAGAAAATAGCTGAGTAATCCAAACTGCTCCTARGTCATTATGATCATTTCTATCAGCCCTGATTTGGCTTATGCTTCTCCAGAGTTGGAAATACAATTCTGCTGAGTTTGTGTTTCTGCAGATGGTRCAAGCTGAAATGTTCTGACATGGGGACTTCTCTTTCCAAATAGATAAAAAATAGACAGAAAGTGCTCATAACATCTCCCAAAGGCAACTTGATGCTGTCCTGTAACAATTTTTTTTTGTCTCTTCCAAGCTACAACAGGATCAATRATCTAGAAGGCTGAAAACTCACAAATACCTGGCACTTTATTCTCTCACCACTTCAGTCATTCGCTTTTCAGCATCCTCCTCAGCCTAGCAGGCATTTAAGATCAGCGCAATCAGAAATAGGTTTCATAATAAAACTGCTGATTGCTAAAGAAATACAATGTTCTGGCTGATGGGAGTCAAAGACATTTCTGGAGCACTGGGTCACCTCCTGCTTTAAACTATTGTCTCTTGCATTGGATAAAATATGACCTAGTTTTTATGAGGTTACATACAGTAATATGAATCCCATTTCCTCTGATAGTCCCATGTCTCATCTTTGCATCATCAGAAAATCTCATTTCTCACTTCTGTAAGTCATTTGCTTTCACGAACACAGAGATACCACAGTTTAAAAGTGACAGATTTTTTGCACATTTCCTCTGAATACTCAGCTCTGCTGATTTAGTGCTTGGAAACAATTCCGAGAACCTCTCTGCACACCTTCTTGGTAGGCTGGAAAAATAGCAGCAAGATACATGGAAGGATAAATCAAACTGTGATAGACTTTACTAAACTAGAACAATTTTTATAGCATGTAGATGATACTGCAGCACTGTTAACCAAAGTGTAAATGATCGAACAGGTGATGAATCCCTTACAGGAAAAAGCCATTAGGCAGTTTTAAATCCATAAAAAACAGTATTATGTGCTATAAAGAGCAACAGGAYGTCCTTTTCTTCCCTAATAGAATCCTTATCAGATTACTTCTATAKGGTCTACCCAAGGCATTTTATCAATGCATTCCAAACAACCACTCTCTTGAATTTCAATACGATTTACAAATTAGTATTTGAAGTGAAACACTGCTGATAGGCTCCATTTTCATCCACATGAGGATCCCATCCTAACTCACCAAGAAAATACAGAATTTAGCTGTTGGCAATTGCATTTGATGTATCTCTCACTTCCAGACCAACCCTTCAAGTAGATCTGATTTTATGAATCAATGGAAATCCTTTTCTCACAAGTTATGCCTCTGTAACACACAGTGGTTAGGACATTCATTTGCAAACGACCCACTCTCTGTCCTCATGCTGCTTAATATGGACAGACCAGAGAYTCCAACACAAGTTTTCTGTCATTCCAGCAGCGTATCTGAGTCAACATCTTATTAGATCTCCTCAGCTGTGTCCTCTGAAACTGTCTAACTTTGTTTAGCTAATTAAATAACCACTGGAGCAATAACCTGGTTTTCCTCTGTCACACATGACTTCCTTAACCTCTTTCTTGTCCAATGAATATTTAATTACTGAGGTAAAGAGAAACATGCAGCAGAAGAGAGGAGAGCTTGCCCACAACATCCTTGATGGTTTAGTTCTTCAGGCAGTCTGAGGAGCAAGAGGGTAAGCTGGGATAAACTTCAAGAATATTAGAAATCCATTCTCTGAAGTAACCTGCAACYAATTAAGAGATACAGTCCTGATGCTCTCACTTCTGAAATTTATTTTAGACTTTAAGTTAATAATTTTCACTTTTGTCATCAAATTTACACTTGACATGCAACTACTTATACCTTTTGGAGGTCCCCCACCATATTTAATTTCAAGYGCTATATACAAATATTTTCCAGTTTGGAGACTAACTACTTTAAGTCTCTATAGAAAGGTCAGCATTGGTAATACTTGCTCCCTGATATGAAACTGGAACTATAGTCTTCCATTACAGGGACTCTCAGTCACGATGAATTTGGATGATAAATCACACCCCTATTCAGAAGGATGAAATCAAGCATCCCTGTCAGTCCTTAAATCTGAGACAGGCTAAAATGTGAGGAACATTATGAAACTCTGTGTCAGTTTATACCAGATATTCATTGTTAGCAGCTTCCCATGAAGAATGAACYCGCGGTAGATCCAGAATTGCAGAGGCCAGGGCCTGGCAGCGTGTCCACAAAAGCAGAGGCAGAGCTTTGTTTACGCCTGTGGGTCTCTTGAGTGGCATCCAGGCAGCCCCTAGCAGCACAATGAATGTGCTGGCCTGGACCTGCTTGGCAAAGTGTTTATTTTGACAAAGTGCAATTATGACCTCAGAAGATTGCATGTTTAACAACCCCAAAGCATGACATTTTCTCCCATATCTGTTAAGGTCTTAGAACCACCAGCGTGGATCATCCTTCTCAAMAGAGAATAAATCCCAGGTGGAGATTTTCCAGAGCCTCCTGCCCATCATAAAACAATGTCTAAGAGATCAGCAGTAAAGCATATTGCTGCTTTCATACTTCAAATTCTGCTTTTCTCCTTCTTTCAGAGCCACTGCCTCCTCTCTGCTCAGGGAAGTAACCAGCTGTCTGCAATTTAATTGGGACACTCAGAACTGCCCTTAGACTTGACTGCTTCAGCAACCAAAACATCCCTTCTTAGTGCCCTGTTGAGGCTGCTGCTTCTCTGGCTTAGGGTTTTTGTTTGTTTGTTTTYGTCTCAGGCTGCTGCTTCTTAAGRGTTTCTGTGCTCTATGTATTCTGYGTGTGTGCTCTTTTTAGTCTGGGGAGGGTGAGATGAATTTTCTTTTTCTCATAGGTCTCAGAATTGTTCTCTAAAATAATGCAGGTCAAGGGAACGAACGCAAGCCTATTCTGTAGCAGAATTTGAGAAGCAGAAGCAGAGGCTACTTTAACTCTACCTGCCTATCATGCATRGAAGCTGTCACGGATCAGCTAAAGGAAAAGCGTATGTTGATATTCTCCTTGTCTCTTATGTTAGTTGTCAAGCAGAAGGAAAAGGCCCCCAGAAGGATGACAGCAAAAGAATGCTGTTATTAATCCCTTGCCAGCTTAGAAAAAATGTTTATCATGGAACCCAAAATCTATTTTTGGTGCTAATTACTGTGGCTTTTTAAGGCAACGTTACCTTCCCTCCACGACTTCATGTGCCACACTTGGTTGCACGCTATCCTTTTGGGCTCCTATTCAACAAAACACCAATGCAGAAGTACTACAGACTTCACTGCCATCAGCAGGTCTAYGTACACAGTTAGAGTAATGCAAATAGATTAAAAACTTTTCTGAGAAAGAGTTATATAACTCTTTTTCTTTATTTTTTTAAATTTTTATTTCTGCTGATAATAATGTGTCCCACTATTTTTTGCTAATTCATCTCTAACTTATAACGGTTTGTAAYGMRTACTCTAAATTGGTATTGTATCCAYGGCAGTGAAACAGGAATAATGAATTAGTTTACATGGACATTCTTGTCATCACRTGCTGAAACACTAAATAACCCATGCAAGTAAATCATGCTTCATCTCTCAATACAATRCTGTGTTTTGAATATCTGTTTCTAWTTGATATTGTTCTTTACCCAGTTTTTACACAATCCATATTCACGCCAGTCTGGCACCAGTAGTGGTACCTATGAAATCCCAGCATGACCATTTCTTTTTTTTTGTAACTGCAYGAGATGTGATATTCAGGGTAGAAGATTTCACGCAGTCATACCTATAGCAAACCTGCTGTAACACTGCAGATTTCAAGAACCTGTATGCAGCRTACCCAGGCTGGACTAAAGGCAATTCTTTCAGTAGGTACCTTCTCCCTTCCCTACAGGAGAGGGGTACTAAATCATGCCCCTGGTTAAGGACAATGTGTTCAAGGGTGACCTCAGGTCCTGAGGCCCCCATGTGAGAACTTGTACYAGACCGTCTGTACGTACAAGGACAGCAGTGACTGAATGTCGCATCAAAAAASTGATGCTCCGCTCAGGAACCCTGGACATTTCATGTACTGTGACTCTCATCCTTTTGAAGAAGTTATCATGCAGCTTAGGATTCAGGAACAAGGTTATCACTGGTGTATCAGAATGTCTGGAATTGACGATAGTCTCCTCTCCCTCCAAATATTGTCCCCATGTTCGTCCCRTCCAGAAGACAGAGTTAATCAGCATTCTAGCAAAAAAATGACCATTTCTTTATGCAGTGAAACATCTGCTTTTCCTTCACTGAGGATGTCTCYTTTATTTCCTTATCATAAACTCTTTTTTTTTTTCTGAAGCACGGAGCAAAAWGGGAATATTCCAATAGGCTAAAAATATGCATATATGTGTCCTGGTGAGGAGCATGTAGTAGATCATTATATCCACCATTCTGAATTGTTCCTCAGGCATGTGGTAGTACAACTGTTTGAAGGGTATAAGCCAGGTTCAAAAGAATAATTTGTTGTAGTCTACTGAATATTTTTACCCCGTGTCCTGTGATACTGAGCTAAAGCAATAGGGAGMAAAAGATGGTGGCACTGCCATCTCCTCCAATGCCTGCACCCCAGCAAGATGTGTGAAACGGGAAATCTCTTGAGAGAAGATGTTTAATGTGAAGTGAATATCTGACATCCAGAATGTTATCATATTTTGAAAGAGAAACATTTTCAATTCTCAAAACAATGAGAATTGCCATCATTTCCAGACAGTCTTATATTCCTATCTCTCTTTCTGTCACTGTTACTGTAGTGACTAGAATGGAATCACGACAGGCAAAAGAATATTTTAATTCCCAAATCACTGGGTGAACACCCTTTTCTGTATTACATTTGAGGTCAGGTGGTAACTGTAGTGTACTCCAGGCTTAAAATCTTTGGACATATACATTTGGACACTTATTCTTTCTGCAGCCCAGTTAGATGAAGAACAGGCAGGTAATACCTTGGATCTTGTGCAGAACTTCAGTGAAAGAAAAAAACAACAAAATTTCCCAGTTCCGCTAGTCACTCAGCTAATGTCACCTCCATCTTTAGCAAGAAATCCTTCTCTCATACTATAACTACTGACCATCTTTTCCTRTTTATCACAAATGTGACATTTCTTTTTAGCCTCACCAAGTCTGGTGATTTGCTCGATTCTGAGATCAAGGCAATATGTATGATGGTTCTTAAAATTATTGGTTRTAAGAAGACATGTTTTTTCCTTATYTTTTAACATTTCCAARCCCTGTTTCAGCTTTGTCCAAAGCTTCTGATTATATATATTTATATTATTAATTTTGATCTAAGTTTCCCTGTAACTTCAAAAAGGTTTTTTAATTTGCTTATCTTTTAATTAATTTACATGTCACTCTGGCTTTTGTATTTCTCCACCATTTCCAAGATTAAAATGTTAACTAAAATGAATGTGTTTAATAACTTTGCTGCAATCTAATAATCAATTGGAATTCATTTTCTTTTTTAAACATTTGGGAGCTCGATCAAGAAATAATTGGGAAAAAAAGAAACTCAAAGGAAATTAGAAACTGKGTTTTTTTATCTTGTGGCTGTTTGTTTTGGGATTATGTTGTTATTTTGTTATTTTTCTCGAATTCATTATTTTTGCTTTATAGGCAAATACCTTTATGAATATATTAGAAGTGACCCTTTGACAGCTAAATGGGATTGAAGCAAAATTTCCCTTTTATTCAAAGCTGCCTTCACAAACCATGCAATTTTCCTTAGCCACCCAGTTTAAATTCAAGGCTTCTCCGGTGATATCACACTCAGTCAAATCCGACAGGTTATTTCTATTAAAGTTTGGGGTTGAATGGAGACTAACTAGAATGTCGATTCTATTGCTAATATTTCATTCCAGTGGCAGARTGCAGTAGCTTGGATGAATTTAAGATGATAAAATTTATAACATTGATGGAATTGAAAAACTGTTTGTTGATATAATTCTATTTGTTTAAATAAAATAATACTGTTCCTGATGCCCCTAAGTGATATTTTCTCTGTAATTGCCTTTAATTATTTTTGCTGGCATAGCCTTAACAATTTGGCACTAWAACCATTCAGCTTTCAAAACATTTTATTGTATCCTTATACCCTGAGCTAACACTGAAATGATCAGTGCTGTGAACTTACCATTTCCTGCTGTCTTACTAAAGAAAATCATGGTTTATTGTTTAAGCTCATGGGGAAAATATCTATCCAACAACTCCCAGGCTTCTGTAGTGCTTTAAAACTCATTTTGTTTAACCTAATGCTCATTCAGTGCTTTTCTGTTATTTTCCTTTCAACTGATATTCTCTGGTAGGATCATCTCATTATTAGGGAAGAGAGRGGGTAAGAAAATACCAATTATTAGAGGTTCTTGGCTTTGCTCTTTACTGATAACCCACATCTCAAAAAGGACACGCTAACAAGAATGCTTGTGTGACTGAAGGATTTTTCAAAGGGAAGGAGTTAGGATTATCCTCCAAAACAAAGCTTAATTTCTGCAATGAGTGATAAAAATATAACATTAGAAGATGCRAAGAGATAGGAAATTAAAATTCATTTCTAATCCAAATACTGCTATATTCTCATGTATTGTTTACCAGTAGCTAACTGTCAAGTAATCAAACATTACTTGGGAAATTCTATACACTATGTATAATTAATATATGTTCTTGGCAACTAYAATGAACTTTACTAGCATGAAGAAGACAACTCAAGACTTACAGAAGTGGCTTTACAAAGACTGCGTTTGGACTGTGTCCATTTTAAGATTTTATTGCATGGGCTTGAAGATTGAAAAGTTAAGTCGGATTTCTCAACTGCTCCTTAGTTGATCTATGTCTATCAATTAATCACTTCCACATGCTTCAATTTCCTATCKCTAAGATCCTATCGTTCTGTGCTGTTAACATTATTATTTGTAGCCATCTTCTGTTTCAGGAAATGTAAATGTTGCTAAGAAATTAGTTGCAAATGCAAAAAAGAGCTTTCCAAAGCAGAATACCAAAAATATATCCGCAAAGATACAGTCACCATGCATAAACAAGAATCTGAATTGCCAAGCTGGTCTGTGCACGTTCCCTGGTTGGGTAAGAACGTGCTCTCTGAACTGGCCAGAGTTAAACGCTCTTTGGAAACAATGTGAAGGTTTGTCACCAGTCAGGCCTGATTTGAACAGGCTAATTCTTAAAGTATTGGCAAGTATGGCAATATTTAATTTTGCCCTCCTTCCAAGAAAATCCTAAAATGAAAGCTATCATTTTGAACACAGAGAAATGTTCATCAAACCAAAAATKACCCTGTTTGTCTTCCTGTTTATAAACTGTTTGCACACCACTTTCTCAGTTTGATCTGTGCAAAATTTTACTCTAGACTCTATTCTTAGTTATGGACCATTTAGTGAATGATGCGTTGCAGTGTAAAACGAAGTACAGTGTGAACCTGTTTAAATTTTCTTACTGACTTCTTCCCTTTTTGACTGATTTGTACAATGCACTGCTAGAGAACAAATTGCAAATGACAAAATGGAATAAATAACCTGAAACTCATCTTGAGGAAATATTCAAGCATTGGAACTTAATATTTGCTACTTAGCAGTAGTTTTGTCTAGCAATACTCTGCTGCCAAATGTTCCCAGACCATGAATATCTTTTAAACAGAAGCAAAATGAAAAATGACTTAATTCTCTTCTCTGATCAGACTACCTGATCATCTTCCAAATTCAAATAGGTATTGACAGATTTAATTTTTCTGTTATCTAGTTATTATATTAATTATGTTATCAACCAACAGGTGAGGTCTATTAGCAACTACCTATTTTTGAATGCAGTAGATGTCTCAGAAAAACCTCTAAAAGCCTCYTCTTTTGAAGATCAGAGAAGAATAAGGCATAATGGCTATATAACCAGGGAAAGGCTCAAGGTATATTGACCAGACTATACTWTTTTTTTCCCTTTAAACATCCCAACTGGACATTTTGGGAATGCTGCATTAGGCTAGTAGTTCTTTTGGTCTAAGTATAACCATTCCTTTGTTCTCACTTATTTTTAGTTACTCAAGGAATGAAATCAATATTCTTTTGAAACAGAACCAAAAGTTCAGTGTGCTTAAATACTACTTTTCAGCACTGAAAAGTAAAGTGACTCCACTAGGGAAGTTTGCTTATGTTTTAAGCACAGACCAAGCCCAGTAAGCTTTATTCTTTATTCTATTCTATTATTATTATTATTATTTCTCTCTAATTTACTTGATCATGTCCAGATCAAACTTAAGGAGACCAAGCATCATTTTCAGAGGATGGCTTGTGAATGTATACAGATGATTTTCAGTCTAATTTAAGCATTCAGTGGATCAGCTTTATGGCTTTTTCTTTAGCTTGTTTCAACAGGGTGAATATGAATGTTCTTTCCAAACTTTTTCAAAATCAGATATGTTTCTCTGTTTAATTCAGCCTAAACAGATGAGTTGACAGGACTTTAGATGCCATTGGACATCCTGCATGGCATCCAGCTTCTACTCCAAAAAGACATAGATATTCCAAGGTTTATATCTGGCACCGTATATRCACAATTTAGATATTCTAGAGAATCTACACTGTCATTAGGAGCTTATCTTTATTCAGGCACCTGAATCACTCCTTTAGCATCTGTCTGGCTGAGTTCTGCTAAACTCAGTGGGAGAGTAACAGATGACATCAGTGAAAGGAAGAGAGATCCTTAGTGGAGAAACAAGTAAGTTACGTACAAATAAATGTTTGCCTTTGTATAGAAGTTCCTATAATTTAGATTTATTCTTGTGCAAAACAAGAGAAGGATAAGCACCTAAGATCGCTTAATAATCTTCAGAATGTCCTCTGCATGCTCATCCATTCATATTTAGGTGTGATGGCTCCAGATATCACCACAGACAGATTGCAACAATGGCCTGTTTCAGACTATTTTCTCAATTTGCTCCTGTACTGGATTTTTTTTGGCTTAATCTTATAGCCCTGGGAAAATGGCAATCTATCTAGTGCAGTGCGTGGACTGGATTTACACAGGTCATTTGAAAGATAAAGGTCACATATACGGYAGGTCTCTAGATCTCACTTATTAGGACCCAGCCATCCTCCTGACTTTCAATATCAGCAGTGTCATCTAGACCAATGCTGGAGTAAATGAAATGTAGCAGAACACAAGGCTAGTGCCAAAAGCAAAGATGTACATTAGTGATACACAGGGTGTATAAACCTTATTAATCCCTGAAAAAACACACAGTTCCACACGGGTGATAGCCAGCATAGCCTTTGTACAGACAACTGCCCCCACTAGTGATTTTAAGCCACCTTTGATCAAAGRGAGAATAAAAAGGAAATTGCTGGTCTGAGTTCATATAGTGATATTCAGATAGGAGATTCAAACTCCAGCCAGGGACATGTTTATTGCCATTTAATATTCACATTGCRGGAACACACAAAATCCAAACTGAGACAGACAGTCTCCAGTGAGAACTACTGCATATTTTGGAAATAGTCCTGGATAGCTCATGACTCCCTTGCAGTTGCCTAGAATATGCATGTCTGACTCAGTTGTCAGGGACTGAAGGAAATAAATGGCTCAGTGAAAATGCTTTTTGATTGCAGAATTATTATACTATCTGTGAGACATGCATAAAATAGCTCTAATCAAGCCAATAGTGGTACTTTATTACAGCAAGGGTTTGTTTCTAGCTCTTGTCAGAATTTGCTGATGGTGAATAGGGTTATTCGGCAAAGCTACACCAGTGCTCATAAAAAATCATTTGGGAGTTATTTTTTCTCAACATTCTCCTAGGAATATTGTTTTCTTAACTTGAAAATTTAATTTGAAATGTTACTTCAACATGAACATTTTGTTCATTCTCTGCAACAGCCTTGAGGAGATATGAGTCAGGTCTAACTTGTCGGTTGGAGACCATTCCTACACAAACACCAACCTTATTTGCTCTTTAGGCTGAACAGATGAGTTCCTCAAGGAAGAGCTACCTTGGTCTTCCTGCACAACCAATAAGATATATTAGCCAGGATTGAGCTTGTTCAGGTGAGTGTTGTGTTGATTTCAATCCAGCACTTCCAGATCTGTAGCTTCTGTGTCATCYGCTCCGTGCTACGATATTCCATGCACAACCGAGAGATGTTTTGTCCTTTTGAAGTCTCATCTTCCCAGTCTTCTCTGTGACTTTATACTTGCCATTACTCACCACCAYGCTCTCTGCTGTTTGGTTGCTATATGTCGTATGGAAGCCCTTGCTAGCAAGCAAAATAGAAAAAAAAAGATTGGAAGTTTGGAAGCCCAAGTGACAAAGATGATAGGAAAATACAGGATTTAGACTGTATGCAGACTGATACAGACTTCAGCTTTCATGAAGTAGACTAAGACTTTCAAGCAAACAGTCTTTCAAGAGAAAAAGAAATGAAGAAATTCCGCCCCCCCCCCAAAAAAAAAAAAAAAAAATAGTTCCAGCAAAACATTCCTCACTTCAGAAAATAAAATTCCATTCGCTTATGCATTCAGGACACAAAGTGCTGAAGAAGAGATCTCCCAGGGAGACTAAATACATGCCAGGAGAGAAAAGCATGCCAGGGAGGATTTGATTTGTTATTGAGGCTTCTTGAGATTGCAGGTTTCATGGTATCCTTACATTGTACACCTTCTCTCTGAGAGCTTTGTTTAATGCATGCTTCAAAAMGGAGCTTTCGGTACACTTCTCAAAATATAAAGCTCTCTTAGAACTTGGTAAAGCTTATCAAACAGCCTACCACTTATGAAGTAAACTTCAAGGAATGTGTTACTTGGTGTGAGCTTCAGTTCTCTCACATAGCAGAGATTTAGACACTCTACACTCCACAATATTCACCTTGTGTTTGCTATTACTACATCACATATGGGGACCTAGGCTCACCCTGAATTCTTATATGCAGCGTTAGACATTATCCATCCATTTGGAGCTGCAATGAGAGGCCACATTCTTCAGCTTTCTTTGTGCATTTTTCATTTCAGTAATATCCTTCTGAAGGGAGGAAAAAGAGCTAATTTACAGCAGAAGACTAYGCTGGCAGAGTCCTACGGAGATGACTAGGCCTTGTTCCATAGAAGGTTTGGCTAGACTTAAACCACTCCTTGCAAGGACTCTCTACCGTGATGGAAACTCCAGAACATCACAGACAAAACAGCTCCCATGAGTCATGTTCCTTTCTCTTAGAAAGTTGTTTTACAAACATCTAAACTARATCTCCCTTGCTCTAATTTAAAATCAGTATTTGCTTTCTCTACAAGGCCCTTAGAGAATAAATTATTCTATTCTATTGTGCTGATGTTTCCTACATATTTGAAGACTCTTCTCATGCCTTCCCTTCTCTCTGCTTCTAGATTTGAGAACCCACAAATACTTTTGCCCTTTTACAGCGTATTGYACTTCTGCTGCAATCAAGGAACCAATTACATAGATTGCAAGGGACTTGAATGACAGCATATCARGATAGAATATCTAGAGTTGTGTCTGAATGAATAACGTGAGATTACATATTTAACATCAATCAGTATTTGCCTACGGTGTATTATGGCTTTATCTAATTAATTACTTTATGAAGTGCTTGATTATGACAGCAGTGAACATCTTTCCTGCCCACTTTTATCACTTGCTAAAAAGTAGAGATATACACACATCTGAGAGCTCATTTGGATACTAGGCACTAACCAGTAGGTTCTCATTCCTGCATTTTTTCATAATCTGTTTATCTGATTATTATAGCTACTAAATGAGGCCTCTTAATCCCTGCAGCAGATTAGATTTTTCACAAGTTAAATGAGAGAAAAAAAAACAGCCTGGCATTTTATTAGTTTCCTCATTTTAAAAATCTTTTTCATCTCTTTTCTCTTTGTGCCAGGCCTTCAAGATGTAATTGGAAATGTTGGATACACTCCTTCAAAAATGTTCCCCGAACACATTACAAAGTACCATTCTATGTAATGAATGGATTGCAAGGAAAAAAAAAAAGCAGACAAGTTGATATTCAAGCATTTGGTCATTTATTGGCTGTCACTCAGAATATTCCTGAAAACTGAATTATATTGTTTCTTGTTTGTTTCCTAAGCAAGACTTTAGGAAGTTTTTCTAATTTCAGTTTAATTTTTAAATGAATATTTTCATTCACTTCTGTGTAAAGTTTCATTTTAAAGATATTCACATTTTAGGGACAGCTTGGTCTGCCAAATGTRTTCTCATATCTGCTATTTCGTGTGACATTGTTGCTTAGGATTTGTGTTCATCAATCATACACGTTTCAGCTGACATCTCTCAAACACGAAGGCCAAARGTGCAGTGAATAAATAAAAAGGAAAATCCCCAGCAGATATAAAAGCCTAACAAAGAAACATTTTGCTTCTCTCAAATGAGGTACATCATTCACATGTCATTTTCCATTTTCCTTAGTCAAATAGTAACAAATTGCTCRTGTGTGATCTGTGTTACAGATTGTGTATCTGTAAACACAGATGATGGATTCAGCAGAGGTCTGTGAAGTGTCACCCTTATATGCTGMGCCCATGGGTTCTCTTGTAGTGCACAGCAGGGTGATCAGAGATGATGTGATCAGCACGGGTGCAAATAAGCTTAATGATTCAATTTACCATTACCTCTGRACAGAGTAGTGGAAAATGGCATTAGGAAACAACCAGATCTTTATATTGATGGTRCTTTTATTAAATCAGAAAATGGAAACCTCAGCTCACTTTGTGTCTGTCTCTGGACACAGAAGATCAGACTCTGAAGGTAGGGAGGGTTCAGAGTAGCATGTTATGGGGCATCCCTCAAAGACACGCATGCTGATACTGAGMCCAGGAATTCTTGAGCAGGCTTTGGTTGAAATTTCTCACTGTGGAACACGAATGAATGGAAGTTGCCTGTAAAAAGTCTTATTACAGGTCTAAAGAAGCAGGTTGACCGTTTGAGGCTTTCATTCTGGAAGAGAATTGGCATTGCTTTCACTRACCAATTTTACTGGGTACTGTGTGGATATAAGATGAATCTCATTCCAAGCCCACAAGGAAACATCTACAACAGGAAGATGCCTACAGAGCAGATGGCAGTTTCTGACAGATCACAATCATGAAAATTCAGTGCAGCATATTCTTTTCTACGATGTGAGTTACTCATGGAGGAATCAGTACATAACCCCTAGCCAAGCTGGCATTCCTCTTGAAGACAGCACTTTCTGAATGATAAAAGAATAGGTTGCTCTGGATGTTTTTGTCCACTGCAAACTGCAGGTTATTGACTATCTTATTTAAATGGAATAAATAGTAGTAAATCCAGAAGAGTATCTGCAAGGGTCATGATCTTTTCATGGTTGGTAATAAGGGGCAAGAATTGTAGGAGAAAGAGTGACAGACCTCTGACATAACCCAGTGTCTAAAATGAGATATCTCCTAGCAAGGGTTACCTACAGTTACCGTAAAACAAAACTGGCCCATAATTTTTGCTATTACTTTCCAAATTCCAAAGAATGGTAAGGTTGAGTATGAAAGAATAATTAAGTGTTGTAGTAATTAGACTGATTAATACCAGGATCATATCTGACATTTGTAATATGAACTGAACAACAACCTACAACATGGAGATATGTGGTTACGACATTTCTTTATGTTCCTTCAGATATTAAAATTACTAGATGAATGTGAGCCATTACACAGTTATCTTTGTATTTTTCCCTTTTAAAAATACTCTTTGCAATGACCTGGGAGATAAGGGAAAGAGATGATGTTTGGAAGTGTTTATGTTTTTTTTTTTTTTTATCTCAGGGTTCTAAACAAATTGAATCTTAAGAGACAAACTATCTGTCTTTTGATTTCAGAGCAATGCACACAAGTATGAAATATATTCCATTGCTCATGTGCAAACGGATGCACTGCAATCCTGTAACCTTCAGTCCAGGGGATCAGACCCCCGTTAGCCAAGGCCTAGCTTGGTTCAGCACAGCTGCGTGACCTTGACTAAACGTCACCSATAAAATTGTTATTAAGGTTTGAGAAAGCCCATGAGCTGAAGTCACAAAAGATAAGAGAAGCAAAATCACAGACAAACTGTATTTGTTGAGATGCTGATAGCTAGGAAAAGTATYGACAAGAAAAACTGTAACTCATAAGGAAAGGAAAAAAAAAAAAAGAGAGGAGGAAGGCAAGAATCAGAAAATGGCATTTGATTGAGTGGAGGAGTGACAGAGGTCAGCCTTTTACCACTCTCAAAACTCCCATACATATTACAAGGCCATTTAATATACCTAAAAATCAAAATACTGCTTTGCTCTTGGGTTCTTTTAACTCTTCAGTTCAACTGAGATCTCCACAAACAAAAAAATCAGTTTGAGTGATCCAAAACAACTTATGGATTTCTGCATTTATTTAGCAGAACTGCAGAAGCAATGCAAGATCAATTATTGCAACAGCTCAAAATCTACTCCATATGGACAGAATTACACTCTTTTCTTCTGTGCATGGACCTGCCTCAGATGATCCCCTCTCAAAAATATATCACCAGGTATGCACCACTTACAAAAGCACTTCACCGTTCTCACACTGTCAGACAGCAGGTTTGTTACACTATAGTTTTTTCCTACCTGTAATTTACTTCCTTCTGGATTCATGTACAAAATCTCTTACAGAAGCCAAGAACTGCTCATTTACATAGCTTCGAGTCCATTTGGAGGACAGTATCTCCAAGTGTGAAGGATATAACAAAGCTCACCAAAATAAGAAGAAAAATCTGTGCATATTTGCTCTGGTCCATACYTGTAAAGTTTGCGAACACTCTCGACAGAAGTGTCTGCTAAATAAACATTTACTTCAAAACTAATATATTTCTTAGTTGCTTTGAAGGGTGAAAGTGAGTTAATGCTCCTTATGATAAATRTTACATGTAGTAATTACATTTTCATATTTACAAAGTCCATGTAGTAAAAGTTCTAAATTAAATAAACCTCATCTACATACACTTCAGTCCAAAGGGCATTGTTAGAGGACAGAAATCTCCAAGACAATAATGAGCTGTTTTCATTAATGTGCACCCTAATGATTACAGCAGGTTTGTACTTCAAGAGGCATGAGAAAGTTACCCAGGCGGGACCGAAGAAATAATTGTATGTCTTTATCTATCTTCACTTACATGTAACTCACTCAGTCATAGGACTATTTCCCATTCTTGGGTTGATGTGTTCAGGAATCTCTTGAAAAAGATTTGATAGAACTTGACTACATTGTGCATAAAGGATCATAATATGAGATCTGTTCTCTGTTATAGCTCTGGAAATATGTAATAAGCAAAYGCAGCACTGTATTATGGAATAGGTTTTCATTTACTCTCTTTAAAATCCTGATCCTAATCAGATATTTTAMTCTTCTTCATGTTATTACTGCCAAATAAAATATGTTTAAAATTTCCAATAGGATTAAAATACATTTCCCTAATCTCGCAAATGTCCATTTGCTTTTAAAATATAATTTTTAAATGTAGCTTTTCTTCACAGTGTAAGAATTTTTGATTTCTAATTTGGAAAATTTGTGACTGGTCCATATTAACTAATCTATTTTGGTATATTTCTTTCAAAAATAGTATATTTTTGTTACTGTTTTATAACTGATTTATATTTGGCATATGTATACCGTCCTCTATACTGCTAAGCAATTATCACTGAATAGSAGAAAACAGTTCTGCAAAGGCCTCCAGTCAATCATATTGTTCAACTGTTGCTCACCATACACTAAAGAGATCTTTGTTATTACAAATGAGCATATGTCCAGCCTAATCTTAAAATACTTTAATGATGATAGAGTTTCCCCAGCCTCCCCAGGCAATTTATTCCAGTACCTAATTGTACTTATTGTTACATTATTTTTTTAATGCTTAAGTTAAAGTTTCCTTGCCACTATTAAAATGTCCATTACTTTTTGTACAATCCCCAGTGGACATGAAAGGAATATTATTCGTTTCCTTTTTGCAACAACTTTTTTTGTTTGAAAATTGCTATCATGTTCCTTATCACTTTTTTTTGAACAACCTCAATGCTTTTGCAGTATATTAATAAACTGTGCTTTCAGATATCCTTCAGATGATCCAAATCTTTGTGGAAGTTCAGTGYCTAAACAGAGTTAGAGCTAATGTCTTTGTAGAATCCCACAAATAACATTGGCAATATTTGGTGAACTATAAAATATTTGGGAAATCTGTACCTTTCTTTCTCCAATTATTGTCTTTATTTTATAGCAGATAGAAAGCAGTAGAGAGCAGGGACAATTCTGAGCCCTGGTTTCTAATAGCTCAGAATATCTTCAACCAGCTTTACTCAGCCATCCAYATGTTCACCAGATGTTCATCCACTTACCCACTTACTGATTCAGATGATTTAAGCAGCTACAGTTTATTTTCAAAATGCTGGTCACGTAAATGGTCATTTACTGAGGCTCAAGACATGAGTGGTAATTTAAACCTTCTTAATGTAATTTCATTCTGTCACATGCCCATGCTCTAGCATCTCCCAGCCTTTCCCAAAATTTGGATAGACGGATGAACTGTTAACATAGCCATGCACCTATATTAAGTTCACTTGGATAATATCCACAGCATCTCATTCAAGAAGTATCATCATGCTACATGAATGATCTTTATTCCCAGATTCAGCTATAGATATAGATAAATGCATTAACTATAATTTCCATCAAATCTTCTGTCCTCATATTTTTRCCTACTGCTTCATAGAACCATAGAAGAGTTGGCTGGGAGAGATCACTGGATGAGTTTGCCTAGATATTACTTTCTTTATTGGTGACGTAAAGGCAGGGTGCTAATTCAATAATCTAACTAAACATAGGGTTAATTCTGCAGAATTCAATAAATCTGTGTACTTAAATTCAAATTCACRACTACAGTTCTAGTCCATCTGTAACCTAGAAAAAGTAGAGTTTTTACTGTGGTTGAGACCATACATAGYGAACCCCCATAGGGAAGAAAAACGAAGTGTTCCTTCTGGAACACTGCTAAAATTGAACAAGTCAGTTGACGTGTTCTATGATGAACTGCATCATTCTATGCTCAGGAGTCATTCTAGAGGTTTTCTGCCTTACTAAAATGCTTGCACTAGGAAAATGCCAGTCCTAAGGTTCCTGGGTGATCAGGTTACATAAAGGAAGGAGCCTGTTCCAAACATGAGCCATTAGTTCTGCTCTGAATGTCACAGTTATTAGCTGGAGAGCCTTAGACCAATCTCCATCCTGCCAGAACTCAGTCCTCATCAACTGCCTGTGAAGTCTACTGGGATGGGCTTTAATTTGTGATTATAGGAAAGACTAGCTGAGGACTGGAAAAATCACTGTATAGGCTACATATGAATAACACATTCTCAGAGGAGGTGCCCCTTCCAGCAGGCTGGTCCCTGGCATGCCTAGGTCTCCTGAATCCTGTCAGACCTTTTGCCTGCTCCCCAAGGACAGACCACATAGTCATATCATTAATTCTAGCTCAAAAATCCCTATAAGAAAACAAGCACAAAGGCAAATGYAATAGAACAATGATCACTCTGAAGAACATCTGCCTTCACTCATCGTGTCCCACTTTTCCTTCCTTTTAGGCTGTAACCCACTTCGAGTGACCTTCCCAACCACGCAGACAGGCATGCACCAGTCCTTCCCTCACATTTTCCCAATTTTGGGCCACTTCAGCCTTTCAGTGCTTTGTGCTCATTGGCTCTAACCATCTTCCTGCACAAAGGCCCAACCTCAGGGTTCAAGTGACTTCCCAGAAACCTGCTGCCCTCCCGTGGTTACTGAAAGGTCACTGGAACAGAGCAATATTATTTAATGGAAGCTTTTTTTTTTTTTTTTTTTTTTTTTTTAGCACAGTTGGGTACAGTTCTGGGATGGAAGATTTTGTAGATTTGTATGGAACCAGCCAAACTCAGGAACCTCTCTAGCAAACAGATATTTTTTTAAAAATGCTCTTTTTTTGCAATGAGGGAGTCTGATCCATATCACCCTAAAAAAAATTCAATAGAGAAAAGGCAAATAATCTGAAGCGGATTGTTCACAGATAACCACAACGATGTTAGCCTACTATGAAAACAATAATAGGTTTCATAATTTTCAAAATCAATAGCTGGTATCAGCTAGGTTAARCAGAACTGACTTAGAATTATAAGTAGCTGGAATGTTACTTCCAGAGAAAGGAATAATTAAAGTACCTGTCTAGCAGTAATATATGATGCAAAAACATTTCTATATATATATATAAAATATATATATTTGTATATTTATATTTATATATAATATATATATTATATATATAAAAATATATATATTTATATATATATAAAAATATATATATGTTTGTATGACAAATTTTAATTTTAGTAAAGTGTCATTTTGTTTCAGAAACAATATTTGAACCACTTGTAAATACGATACTTATTCCCTGAAAAAAAATCTAGAATTTCCATAAAACTATTTTAAATATTAAGAAAAAAAAATTTCAATAAAAAATACTGATATATGGAAAGAGTTTCATGATTCAAAATTTTGCTTACATTATTTTTCTTCTCCTTCTATTGCCAGACCTAATTATCTGCAGTTTTGACTGAAGACTATAAAGGCATCTGTATGCTTAAAGTAAATATGCATGAATATATAACTGACTTGCGCGCTCCTTCAGAACAGCTTTATTCTTTACTCTTCCCCATCTGCTTCAGGGATGAAAGGTACAAGAAGCCAGGGTTCATACAATGGCTTAAAAATATTTTTTTTCTCACTTCAATCTTGTTCTGCATCCCTTAAATCTTGCTCTGCATCTGCATTAAAAAAAGGTATTTTCCTTCAGTGCAGGCCTTTCTCAATAGTTACATACTGTTCCTGAGGTTTTTATATCAAAAAATTACAATTTCATTTATTAAACATAATTCCGTTCTTTTGGGTGATGGGGGATTCTTATGTAAAATCAGACAGAGGAAATGGAATTGTGCAGAAAACACGATCCATATTAACATGAGATTTAAGATTGTCTGTAATCAAATAAAAATCTATTTCCATCCCTCTATGAAGAAGTGTATAATTGGTAGTAGAATGAATATAAGATTCACAGAAATAACAGACACCTAGAGACACCTCCGATATTGATCAGCAGCAGTATTCATCTTGACAAAGTAAGTTAAAAAAGGAAAAATTGTATTGGAGGTTTTGTGGAAAACATGACAAGCAGTTGTGTTTTATGGCATTAATCCTAATCTGTTCAGGTGTCCACACCGTACGAATGGAATACAGCRTCTGTCATCCTTTTTGGATGCTTCTTTCAAATTTTAGAAATGACAAAGGTAAATGAAAAACAAAGAACTTGTGGCAGGTCCACTGTGAATATAAATCATTATAACCCTGCTGCAGTAAAGTGAATTATCTTGATTTACAGYTGGGAGTACTGTACCAATCAGTTATATATATGGCAAAATAAGTGAAAAGAAAATCAGAGAAAGAAAGGTAATTTGTTTTTAAAGACAAAAATATGTTAATCAGAAATAATAAACTTTGACAGCTAAAATTTACAGAACTCCTTTCAGGATTTGGATAGCAATCTGTGATTCAGAAAATAGATGTTTTCCATCACTCACTTGTTTCTTAACTGCCTAGAAATCTGTAGTTCCAATTACCCTTATCATTACTTCATGAAGGGCCAGGTAAAACACTCCATCATTCACTGATGATGAGTAGCACATGGGCTATAAAGGTACCACCTAGAAAGTACACTCAGTTATAAGGGCGAACGTGACATGGCTCATCAGGCAAAAAAAAATAACAAAGTAAACTACTGCTGCATAAACCCTAYATAAATAGATGTCATTTCACACACTTAATCTAGTGCCAAGACAATAATCCTGTGGAATCAATGAGTAAACAGGTGTTTAGCCTTAGTATTCACTTCAGTGAGAGAAAGGGGCATCCACATTTTCATTGTTTTCCAGTAGATTTGCAACTAAGCAACAAGCCATCGACTTACCRTTCAATTGCACTTTATAAATTAGATTCACACGTTTTGCCTAAATGATTGAAACRGATTTAGAACATCAGGAGTAACAGAGTGCAAAATCCCTGGAACAGGATAACGGATTTCATTTCACTGTTATTACTGGCACATTGATAATTAGCTTGTATAAACAATCAGAAATGTTTTGATAACAAATAATCTGAGTTCTGTGAGAATTCCTGAGCCTCTCCCCAGTAACGCATTCTGCCGTGCCCAAAACACCGTGGTGTGGCTGGCTGCCTTCCCCAGACCATCTCCAGTCATCCCAGCTTTGCACAGGAGGGTGTCRCATCACTGCTGAGTATTCAGTGTACTTCTGATGAGAGAGAAAATCAGACTRAAACATCTTGATGGGTAACACTTGAGTCTTTTGATGCAATTTGCATTAAAGCAACCAAAAAMCACATAAATACGAGTTTTCTCCTGTTCCAAGAAGAATAAGAACAAATTTTAAAGTTAGTCATAAAGTGGACCTTGCTAKCTCTGTTCCTCACAGGCTCCTGCTATAAGATAGCTGAAAGGATTCCTCRGTGACAGAAAGGATCTTGTCGTTTCTCTCAAAGCTAATTTAGATTATACCTACACTAACGGAAAAGATAACAATTCAGGAAAAAAGATCCACCTTCARTTTTCTACTTTTCTTTTTCTTCTGACAACAGATAATTCCCTAAACACCTATTTCTGCTGTAAAACAAAAGTTCCTTTTTAGAAAATTACTGTTTTAGCTGACTCTTGTAAAGTAGGTAGGACACATTTTAAGATCTTATTTCAGAGATTAAACCACCCAAGYGGCTGTCAGAGGTCAGGAAGCAGGCATTGCTTTAGAGATTTGTGCATTAAAAAAGCATTTAATTATCAATTAAACACAAAGACAGTTCCTACTGATCTTTAAAACATTAAAAATGAAAATAGCTCAAAAGACAAGTGGAAGAAGCCTTCAGCTTTGCTTATTGTGTGATTTAGACACATTTACCTCTCACTCATTCCTGTCTAAGGCTGTACTCCAGCTTTCAAACAGAGACATACTATGGAAGACAACGCCTAGAAGAGACTTCACCTTATTTGAACTGCAATTTATTAAAGTGCTACTCCATTTGAAAAAAAAAAATCACTTTTTTGCTATGTTTTAGCAATTAATGGCAATCCAAAATTTGCTCAAATCTCAACTGCCTTTTCCATGAACCATGGACGAAGATCATTTTTACCTTCATCTTATATCTCTTTGAGTTTCTCAGAATTCAATCAGGTTGCAGTTTTTGGTKGAAACTGTAATTGCCTCTATCTTGCACTGAAATAGGTCTGATAAGAACAAACAATGCAAGAAACAGAAAGTGCAGAGACACTCTGTACTTGCAGACAGTTCGCTCATTTGGGAGGTGGGCTGTGATTACCATGGCCTCAATGTTATTACATTGCAGGCATTGCAGAAACGGGGATCTTAGGTACTGAAAAGAAATGTGCAGTGCAAGAAGAGAATTTTCTGTAGCTTGAATGTGTTTAGATGAGATYTCTTTTCTTGCCTTGCCCATAACAGGTCATGGTATGTAACCTGAGCGTCTGATGTGTATTTGTGGCAAGTGCCAGCTTCTAGAGGTTCTTTTACTACCTTACACAAGTGTGATTCCAAAGTCAGGCCAGTTTTAAAGGTTGATATAATGGAAACAACATCAATAGCAAGTTCTCATTTTTTTCCCCTCAGTCTTCTAGATAATCAGTCCTCCCTCCTTTGTTGCTGATGGGAAAGGCATCAGCTCGGGGGCAATCAGTTCTTTGACATGGCTGCAGAGAAAAGTGCTGCAGAGAATTGTGATGCACCCCAGGGAACCCAGGGAATGAGCCCAGCATAAAATCAATGCAACCTGATAAATCAAAGAGAAAGGACTACTCTCTTCTGATTTTAGTTGGCTAAAAGTGGTCCCTAAGAACCCTAAGAGAGAGCTTTTGGATACCAGTGTCTAGAAGAAAGAGGATGGAGCCTGAGGAGACCTGGCTGACTAATATACTTAGATGCATACTTATATACTTAGATGCAACAGCATTTTTTTTTAAAAAAAAAAAAAAAAAAAAAAAAAAGGCAAAATGCCTGAGAAGCCTTCCATAGGCTTCCAAATTTCTTTGGAGAAAATGAGACTTTTGTGATGCGGTCCATATAAGGAGAAAAAAAGCTCTTTATCTGCAATTTGTGATGCTATTCGATGATATTGATGACTACACCTTGCAGGACAGCATTGGCCAAAGAAGAGAATATTAGTGAACTAAGCCCTGCGGTGACATTCACTGGCTGTTTAGACTGTTTCTGCTTCTCTTGGTCTCTGTATCATTCAACACTCTAAACAGTTACCACGTCTTCTGACACATTTCCCTGCTTTCACCTAGTCCTCTAAATATCACTGTGCACATAATGCACTAGCAATAAGAATAAATGTATGTAAAGCAGCAGAGATGCTGGCCTACTCAGGTCAGAAATAGTATTGAGTGAATGGAGTCAGTCAGGTTACAGGTTGGTATGAGGCCTGGAGAGGGACGGTTGAAATGTGTGTTATAAAAATAGACTTTCCTTATTGTACATCGTACTGTCCAGCCTAACAAGGGTTGAGCACAACAGAAGCATAAGGCACAGCCTGAGTGCTTAATATAGAGCCTCTTCAAGGAAAAAAAAAAGGCATTCATTTATTTATTTCCCGCTAGCCCATTCCTGTCAAAGGAGATAAGACTTGCCTTTAAATGGAGATGAAATTTGCCTGCTGGTTTGTAGGTTATTGAATTGACCTCTGATTTTCAGGGATACATTTGGAAACTTTACTTCTTAAATGGGATTTCTACTTAAAGATATAAGAAACCCTCCAAGGATATTTACAGTGACTGGTTATCTGGTGTTGACATTAATTGTGCTGGCATATTTTGCAGAACAGCCTCAAGTGTAACATTAGCTGAACTGTAAGCCCTTTCCATATATAACAGTCTAGCTTAATATACTTCTCAGATATATCCCCTGCTTTGTACCTATCACTCAGCTGAAAGAATCTGGGCAATTTTATGCAGATGTCTCTTGGGCTGAGGCCTGTAGGTGCATTCATAATGATTAAGTATGTGCTTTTATTTGCCGCATATCAGTATACTACACAGGCTCTTTTTTTTTTCATAAATCTGTTCTCCAAAGACAAGAAATAACCTTTAAGTGAATAAATATTAAACTCAAACTCTCCAACATCCTATACAGCAGAGCACAAAACTTTTCATACTACAGATAACAGTACATACAGATGTATGGATACATCCCTTCTTCAGCTCCTAGCCTCTCTGTACCATACTGGGTACTTCTTGTCTTTATGTACCTTCTTTATGACAACTGTCTCAATTGGCAAAAATTAAGTTAATCATTTAGGGTATTATCAGTGAAAAATATACAGGATGAACTTTGATGTAAAATGATGCCATACTTTGTCTGCATTGTTCCATTTTTCACATGTTTAATATCTTCTTTTTCCTGTGGTTCAGAACTTTCAGTTCTAAACTTCTCACTCTAGAGACCTCACATCCTGCCACTGTAAAGGATAACATCAAATCTTGATATAATGAAGAGGTAACTGTGGGACCAACATGGTTGTGTGTGACCACAATTTCACTTTATCATTTTCAGATCATTTCTGCAGTCAAACATGTGACAGGATGGTGAGCTACTAGGTTGAAGCCACAGGCAGAAGCTGTAAGCAGTGGAATCTTTCAGCTGGCAAAAAWGGATTTCCACTTTTGCAGATATCCTTACTCCATGATTTCTAAGGGTTGATTACATTTTATCATCTGATATTTTGAATGGTTTGTAGTTTATTGGTAATGCACTGTAAAAATAATTATTGGTTTGATGTTGGTATGCTTGCTGCTTTGCTTACTCTGAATTTAGGTCAGAAGTTCTCATAGTCTCCCTATGAATTGAATGTACCAATTATTTTATATTTGTTAATTTAAATAACAGTCATCAAAGAGGAATGTGATCGTATTTCCTTAGGAAAAAAATGAAACAAACGGAGACTGCTGAAACTCTTAAGTRAAGATCAGATTTTTCTCCAGACACCCCAATTAGCTCCATCAAATTAGCTATTGGTTGTCATATAGCAGAAATCAGAGTGGATCAAGAACAGTGAAAACAGTAGTCTAAATACACTGATTGCTTCAATACATTGCAATACATGCGGTTGATTTACATTCACTGATGCTACACTGGAGAATGATGAAAAAGAAATTACCAAGTGATTTTGAACTACAAAATTCAGTGTCAGTAACAAATCTTACATTTCTTATTATCAGCAATGTGCATGAAAATGCAAAGTCTTGGTTTATCTTTTGCCAAAACCCATAATATTTTATTGTTTTGCTCTGACATATGTGAAAGGTAAAACTATTTCTGCTTCTTATAGGAATTAATTTTTCCCAACATAACTTTGATTCTGGTGAGGGTTTTTTTCCAGGTTTCAATATTATTGTCATTTTGAGGATGATATATTTAAGCTGTTCTGGAATAAATACAGCCGGATATTTAACGGAATCATACCCACCATGGCAAAATCTGGAACTGTCCCTGCTGTTTTCATTAACACTTCCACCACACTCTCAATGTTAAAAATATCATATCTAACATCTCAAAGTGATTCAAATGATTAAGATATGGCTATGGAAATAAGAAAAATAACTGTCTCAAGGCAAAACATAGACACAAAGCTTGCCTACCACACACTRTGCCTGTCGGCAGCATGGGTGAGCTGCAAGTAGGAGACTTTCATAAGAAATCTTTTCCTAATGCTGACAGTATTGAGAGTTTCAGTTCTCATGACACACTACACTACACCATATTTTTCTTTCTCCATCACCAGTTTAAAAACTCTTGTTAAAGCTATCAAGCAGATAGTTCAAGACATAGAAGAATCCCTCAGAAAAAAAGGCATTTTAAGGAACAAGCCTGAAATCCACAGGATTTCAAAAAATCTTTTAATGTRCTGTTAGGCAGCCTAGTTTTCTTTCATTTTGTTTTGTTTTCACAGGAACTCAGACAGTAAAATCTATTCAGGAGGACAGGAAATCACTGGAATATCTAAAGTGCTGGCAATTTTTTTATCCATTTTGACATCTGAATTTCCCTGGTATGGCCACCCTGTACTTGAAGGCCAGATTGAGAAGAGGCAAAGCACTTTATGTCAAAATGGAAGCAGAATTCCAGCCTTATAAACACAACATTGCAAAAATSAGCAGAGAGGGGCACTTACAGACACCCACAGCACCTCCAGCAAATCCCACTGGCCTGTGCGGACTCTCTTGCCACTCAACACATTGGTGTGACRGTCTCTTCTCTGAGGTGCCTGCATCGTGTGGGGCTTGGTGCCAAGAGAGCTCAGGTACCAAATTGTGGTCTTGGACAGCATTGGGCACTGCTGTCTTTCAGTCCTTTCAATCTGATGCCAGGTTCTTCAGGAGATGCTATTCTGCCAAACACGCTGTCAGTGCTAAAGGGTATCCATCAGCTTTGACAACTTTGGATCAATCCTGATGAAGAGAATTTAAAGGCCTTCACATGGTGGGACTCTTTGCTGAATGATTACAGATGACTGTCATGATTGTTTCAGAGGGAATTCACAAAGTGAATACAGAAMCAAATATGATGAACAGGATGTTTGCAATCAACACACTGGCCAGCTACTACCATCAGGAAAAATGGGTCCTCCAGCTTAACAGGAGAACACTGTGGTTGCCCAGTTTCTTATATCCTTTCTCTAAGCATCCACTACTCACTCTGWGAGAGATACAATGGCAGTAATGACAGTACCTAGATTTGACACATTTTCCTGATTTCTTATTAGCAGGGAATAGGGAACAGGGCAGAATTGACATGAGGCATTCTCTGTTGTAATCTGTCACTTAAAAAAATAAAAGTCACAGACCACAAAAGTAGGTACGAGTGTGTCAGACCATTAATATCTTCTGCTGTGCAGCAAATTGCTTGTCATGCTTCCTTTACACACATTTACAACTAAAGAAGGCTGTTTGAAATGAGAGGCCATAAATATTTTTCACAAAGCCTCATTTGTTAACAAAAATGAATTCCCTAAGTTTCCTACAGGATTGAGGTATTGAATCAGAATAAGAGAACTAAAGAAAGACAAAAAAAAATGATGTACAAATTTATGGCCATATGAACTTCATGGACTTAAATAATGTTATAAATCCAGTGTAATAATTCCATTCAGAATGGAATGGAATCATAATGTGAAATAAGCAATATCATCAATATTGTTTTGGTCGATGGCAGAAAATAACATATGTTTAATGGAGACTGATTGGGATGCAAATATTAGTATTTTTACAACTCCAAAAGCATGAGATCATTGTACAAGATTTTTTAAAGCACTTTGAGGATAAAAACATGTATATGTGCCAATGCTATTCTTTTAAGATTATAAAATTGCTTTGTTCTATGGAATTCCAAGCAATATTCTGGGATAGAAATGCCAGAGGATTCCCACAAGTTTCTATGTTATACGTCAATACAGGAATCATTCCAGAGAATTAACTAAGCTAYTTCTTGACAACGTTTCTCAATTCCTTCTCCACTTCATTTTTATTCTTATTTTGTTCGCTTTGCCTAAATCTTTTCCTTCCTTTCTGCAACAATGTTATTCCTACTTTCATTTCCAGAATATTTTTATTTGATGTGAATCTAATGCAGTACCTGTGAGTTTGTTGTGGTCAATCTGAAGGAATCTGGGAAGTCCTGTTKTTCAGTTCTTAGGAGGAATCATTTCTTTCCTCTTGTCCTTGCTGGAGCTTGTTCGCCATCTTTCTAACAAGAAAAAGTACYGAAAACTCAAAGGCATGTGGTGATYCATCAACACCTGCCAACTCACAGGGAAAGGAGAATGCATCTCCTTTACCAACTCCTCAAGTTTTTAATACTCATTCTCTAAAATTTTCAATCATTTCCAAGTTACATAAATCTTACATACAAGGCCTGATTCATAGTCCTATGAAGCTGAGATCCTCTTTGAGTTCAAAGGGAGTATCATGAGTGCAGAAGGTTGCAAAGTATCCCAAAATTTACACATCAAATTCTCCACTAATGTAAACTGATTTTGTTCCATTGATTTCACAGACACTAATTCCAGTTACGTGCAGTAAAAAATAGGTATAAGTTGATTCAGTATATTAGTTATGTTATAGTTTCCCATGAATTTGTTGGTTTCTATTGATGTTATTGGAACTGCTCAGTGAGAAAAATCAATAATCTAATTCAYAGAATTGAGATAAATAATATTCTGTAGTCTTAGCTATTCCTTATCGGAGTTTTAAAAATAATGACTCATATATAAAAATAACAACTAATTTTATTTCTAGAAATATAGCTCAGAGTGTTAGTGAGAATAAATATATTTCTATGTGAATTTCTCAGAGATGACCATGAGGAAGTAGAGATACAAGACTTAAATTATTAAATTCTGTTAGCACTAAGACATTGACATGTATTATGCTGAAAAAAATCTTGACCCTTACAGAGACCTTGAACTCAAAACAAAATATGTACTTTTTGGACAACTTTTTCATAGTACATTCATTGACTGGGTTATCAGCTACMTTGTAATTAAGTACTACGTGAATATAATGGTCAAGATTGAGCATGATTGGTGGGTATTGGATCAGATCCTCTCCTGAGGTCTTTTTCACAGCAGATGATTCTGTGATTTGATGATTTTTAGTTTTCCACAAAACTCACTGTTATTAAAAATTCAGGTTGATGTTATACCCACGCTTCTTCCAAAAATATCTAGCATATATAGGAACGTTGTTTTTAATATCTCAAAAAAAAAAATTTTTAAAAAAAAGAAATGCCATTGAGGTACACCACACCTTTTATACCAGTAAATTGTGTGCAGTAGTTCCAACAGGTGGACACAAAATAAGCACAAGTGATGTTAAGAATCATTTTTGCTGGAAATGACAGTCTACAATGGAGCAGAGACTCTTCAAGGGCGCACAGATAATTTCTGAGGCAAGAAGACAGTGGCAGGACAGTTCAGGATGCYGTTCATCCTGACATCCACTGAGGGGACATGATTTAACAGTCACTAATTACCTGAGGTGCATCTCCACGGCTCAGTGCAATTGGTGTTAGAGGAGTATGACCTAGCCCTGGGTGACCCTGTTGTGTCCACACACCATAGTGCCACACTATACAGGGATAATAAGTTATTGTAAGACTAATTAGCTTACACTGGAGGTAATTCCGCTCAGCAGGTACAATTAGGAGAAGCATAGCATTGCACTCATTCAGCTCTGCTTTCTCCAGTCCTTAAATTAGCTCACTGAGCTCTGCTAAGGCTCCATTGGAGTAGTGTGGACATGCTCCCAAGGAAAGAAAGAAGTCTATAAAGATGTGCAAGTGTGTATTTACATATAGTTATATAGATATACGTATAAATATAAATGCTTTTTCATTCAGACTTTTCCTTAATTGTCATTAAACTCTTCTTAGGAAGAACAAACAGCCAGCATAAAATACTTCACAACTAGTAATAATTCTTTTATTTGTCATTAGTTGCCTTRTGCCAGGAAGTACATTACTGATATGCTTCTGTCAGCATAGCATTTTTCTGCATTTTTTTTCAGATATCAAAACCATGCAGGAAATGTATTTAGCATCAGCTCAGCTCACTGCAGTGCAGTTACAGTTACAGTGCAGTGCAGTTACATCGTATTCAGAGTGAAGGTATGCACATTTCTTGATTTATTTATGTAAAGACAATTAGAAGTGTGATGGGACACCATGATGAGCATGTAGCTCAGAAACGAGGGATGTAAATATGGATTTTTTACTGATTTACTGATGTATTACTGATTCTTTTTATTTATTTTTTAATATGAAAATTCAATGAAAGTTAAGAGAAAAGTAGACAGCTTACTCTGAGACTCTGAGTTTACAAACTTACCTTTTGAAATGGCCATATTTCTACACCTTTTTTTTTTTTATTTTGTAAAGCATCATGGCCCATCACCACCAGGATGTCATCTGCCTTTTCCATTTACCAGGAAATAGCAGTGTCCAAATAATCTTTCCAAGAAAATTTAACTATAGAGAATCAGGTCCTGAGGAAATTCACTTTCTCTATATTCAGCAACCTGATGAATGTATCCCATAAAAAGAGATTAAAAGTAAAAGTAAGACTAAAGTAAGTAAGTAAAGTAAGTAAAGTAAGTAAAAGACTAAAAGTAAAACATTAAAAAATGTAAAGAAGCAAATAAAGCTCTAAGAGAAGCCACTGACCATGTGCGTAGGCTAGGCAAATGTGGTTTTGCTGTGGACAAGTACTGAAAAAATGCCTGTTCTTCCCCCATCCTCCCACCTTAGCCCAAAATCAAGAAAAAAAATGCTTCTCTCCAGATGCAAATTTGGTAGATGTTTTACMTGAAATCCTGTTTCATTTGGGGTTTGTTCTTTAGATCATTGTTCCACATGCTGGAGACCTATTAACATAGCATAGGATCACCCAAAGAGAGAGGTAAATCTAGAGTAAAGCGGTCAAAACTCACCTGCAGTCAACAAGCACCAAAAAATGACCTTTGCAAGAGAARTGCAACCTTGGCAATGGCAATGGAAGCAAATAAACGCCTTGATCTCATTTTGCACATATCATCAGTCAGAGCTTTCACCTTCACAATAATAACTATTCTGCCCACCCTATTTATTTCATCTACTCTTCATTTATTCCCCACTCCCAACAGAGGATTTCAGATTTAAACCCTTAGCTCATAATGCTGACAACTCCTTTCTATTGGTAATTCTGATATAGTAGTCAGATTTCCAACCTGAATAGATACCAGAAAATCTTGTAAGAAAAAGAGATAATTGATAATAGGAGTGGCATACAAACCTCAAATCTACCCTTAACARACTCCACAGTATCTTCAGGAATCTTTAGATGTGAAAATAAAAGGCAGTGAAAATGAAGATAGTTCTTATTCAGCAGGCGCTGATTTGTAATGAGAGGTGTTGCACAGCAGGATAATAGATTTTGGCTGAATGAAAAAGATAATTATAGAATAGAAGAAAACAGATTGAGGATACCAATAAATACARTTCTTAAAAGAAAAAGTAAAATATATATTTGGTTTAATTTTATTTCTTCCACTTGATATTTGTTCTACTACTGTATCTGCTCCAAAACTTGTAATTACAACTTAATTTACCTCCTATTCTTTATAACTTAAAAGCCAGATGCCTAGTCTAAGCTGATCATCTAGGCAATGTGCATTTTAGCTTACAACAATGGTATCCTTTGGTGTAACTGGAGACAGATGGGACCTCAAAAGAGTGGATCRGATTGTCTTCTAGATATAGTTCTCTTTGTTCTTTGAGAAAACAGAAAACCTTAAGTCTAGTCTAGTTTAGACTAAATGTCTCATTTTTACAGGGTTTAAGTTATGTGAGATGCATCCTATCCACAATCCTTATTCATGAACATACTCTTYTTCTCAATAAAGATGACATAATCTATCCCTGAGGTGAAAAGTCTAACAATAATCAGGAGTGCTAACCTTCCCAGATTTGGATTAGTGTCACCATTAAATATAGTTTTCACATATCAAGTGTATTTCTTATACGGAGAGCAGCCATATTATATCCTGTTTTGGGAGAAGGATTACCCTTGAATATGAAGATAGTATTTAATAGGAGTCATCACTATAAATCACTTCACAGATGCCAGGGAAAAACATTCATGAAGCTGACAAACTACACGTATATGCTTCTGAACACTCACAGCAGGCAAATTTCCTATTTTGTATTCGCATAGATAACTAGAGGCAATAGCTCACTCATCCTTCCTTCACAGAGAATGGACAAAATACATTCTCAGATYCAAAACTGGCTCTAATTGTGTGCTGGAAATGCTCAATGAGTGTCTCACCCATATAATATAGAGGTTGGAAATCACTTGCAGAAACTGCTAGATTTCTCTTCGTACGGCTTGCAGGCAGCAAAGTGTGGTGATATACCAACAAGCCAAGAAAACACCTGGAGAGTTAGAAGACTATAAATGATGAGAAAACTATTATGTAGGTTATAAAAGATAAAAAAAAAGTCAAACTACTTTCTAAAATTGAAACCTCTATGGAACTCTATATTTTCACTGTGAATACATCTTACAAATCAAAAGACTGACAGACTCTGGAGGTATAAGGCATTTGCTAGAATCTGAGGTGTCAGCAGTGGTTGTGCAATCCAGTTCCTATTGTTTTGTCTTTGCGTCAGCTCCACAAGCTGGGAACAAAGGGATAAAGCAGCCTGTGTAGATCAGAGCAGAATCCCAATGCCAACGGCAGGAAAAAATGGAAGCAATCTGACAGCAGAGCTTGTGACAGCTGAGGGATCTTGATGACTGTTGGAAATGGGGCAGGAGGCACTAACTCCCTAGCAGGCACAGTCCTCTTCTGGATGAGATGGATACAAATTACAGTTTAGCCAGTTCTAATGTAGTCAGGAGGAATCTTTTGGAGGGAAATATCCATCTCCTTTGACAACAGAGGTTAACTACCTTAAACTAAATATTTAATTTTCAGAAGTCTAGAAGCAGCTGGAATTAAACCAGTGTGTGTATGCTACCCACCCTAAGATAGTGTAGGCTCATACTGATGAGATAAAATGAGGAGAAAAAGGGCATGTTACTTTATTAAAACACATTACCACGATGGATTTCAGTTTATAGATGTCTAGTTCTCAGATTTATTATGACAATGCTGCTGTGACTCCACATAATGTCCACGACATTTTAAATCTCCACTTGCATTCATCTGCCCAACAGTATCCTTCAGACACACACAAATAAAAAGACTGAATCATTATCTTGCCATCAAAAGAAGTATTTCAATGCCTTTCCTAGAAGCATGAGCTACTCTTTATTAGAGTTGTCAAAAGACCAGGGTCAAACAGCACAATTTGTGAATAAGGTTGTCAATCTGTCCATGAAGTCACAAGAAAATTGCTGCAATCCAATTGTTCACTTTCTGCTCAGCTGTGGAAGCAGTCACTATCAGAGAGGATACTCAAGGCTCAGGTCAGGGAACTGTGCAACCTATGAGCCAAAGGAGGTCTACCTTCTCTTGTTTCACTTCTCACACCCTTTCCTTTTTCCTTTCACAAATTTAAAACACTATCTGTAGCCTAGCATCCTTCCCAGTGCTGGCAGAAACTGTATCCAGTCATTGAGAAGATACTCGGAAGTTTCCTCTCAAAGTGAAATATTTCCAGGGACAACTTATTTTTCCAGAGATTCCCCTCTCTCTCTCTCTCTCTCTCTCTCTCTCTCTTCTTCTTTATTAAATATGAAGTCATACTTCTTTATGGTTGAACATATCTGGCAGGCCTGTAGCCCCTAGGAAAGAATTGTTACACACAGGAATCGAAGAGAAATTTAGATGTTTTAGGTTGGACCTTCCTGGCTTTCTAAAATGCATCTGTCAATCCAAAGGAGAGTCCATACAGCCAACTTAAGTAACTTTTAAAGTCCAGTCAATTAAGCTGCCACCCTAGCAAATCCAAATTGAAATCTCACTGTTCTTGGTGAAGATCAGCTCCTGTCTCTATCAAATCATAGTAATTTTATATTTGGAGTTCCATCACTTCTCCCCGCCGCCAAAATACATGCTTGGAAAGGCCAAAGTTTGTAGTAATTGAAACTGAAGCTAACTCTGATATTCTGAAAATATTTGGAAACTTGAAATTCTCATTTTCTATTTTCTTAGCAACAAAACCAGGATTATCAATTATTTTAAGCCAGTACTGAGTCATTGTTCATGCTGACTTCAAAAATATCTGAAAACCTTATCTAATGCAGGAATGCAAGTTTCTAAACCTCACTATGCACCTCATTGATTTGATAATTTTCAAGATTGTCACTGTCTGTTCCTTTCATCTTGAAATTTAACTTTGTTACCTAAGAGGGAGGTGAATAACTCATTAGAAATTCCATTTAGTGTGTGCACATGTGAAGAAGGGGAATTATCAAAAGTTACTAGCTATAATAAATGGAATAGTGCTACAGGCAAATGCATATACAGCTAAGAGCAGAGTGTACAGAACCCAGCTATAAATATGACTTTCTGCTTTAAAAAAAGCAATGCTGGTATCAATTTTGAAGCACCTTTTTTTATGCTCATAAAAACATAGCAAGTCTTTAGTAGGATTTAATAAATAATAAACAGACAGCAGTCTAGTGGATGGAGGTGATGAATAACCAAAAGGAAGACACTAAATACAATATTTGTGTATAATTAAAACACTGAGCTACTGCTGGTTGATTTGATTAATGGCACCTTCTTAATTATAAAGTGTCTTTACTTACAATTTAAGAGTACAGCAGAATGCCTTTTGCTCATCCAGAGGCATGAGACAGTGAAGAGATGGAGTATTTTATTATCTTTCTTGAATAAAGATGAGTTCTAATATAAGGCAAGCATTGCAATGCCAAAGTGCAAGGGAGGTTAAGGAAGCTACAGGTTAGGATTCGCTGCCAGTAGATGGCACTCATTTTATTTAATTCCATTCCACTAACCTAGAGCAAGACTTCCTTTCTCTCTCGCAACTGTTTTAAAGTTGAAGAACAAGTTTGCTGAAAGAAAATGACACTTTGGAGAAAATATTCACTTTTTGTTTGTTTGTTTGTTTATTATGCTCTATATTAAATGGGGAAGAAGGGAGATTAACATGTTTCAACATTTTCAAAATTAATCTTTTTAATTTTTAAAGCAAGCAAGCATAAAAGAGAGATGATTACTGAGTTTAAAACTGAATTTAAACTGAGTTTAAAAGATGGTATAGACCCTTTTGTTAAGTAAAATGAAATGTCTCTGCTAGACCTGAACTGAATTATCATTTTTGTTTTTTGAGAGTTCCTCTCCCTCTCTTAATTTATTTTCCAGTTATTCTAAGCCAGTTTCCTTTCAAACCACCTTTTCAAACAGCAGCAGCAGTATTGGCCTTGAGCTGTAGAACTGACCCTTCTAAGTTTAGACTGGAAGCTCCCTGAGTTAAGAACTATCATTTCATATGGATAATCCCAGTCACAGGGAGATTTCACCTTTGACAAAGCTAAATTTCAGTTATTTGCATTTCAAAATCAGTCAGACCAGTGGCAACAGCAGCTCTGCACTGAGCAGGGACAATTGCAGTTCTGATTTCTATTCCACAAGTCAGCAGCTAGGTAAGAAAATTCATAAAAGCATCAATAAGCAGTTACTTCCAACTCAAATWGTACTGCCATCTCTAGAATTACTAGCACAACTGTTCAGCTTCTACAGATTTCGTTCTCTAGACCAGTGTGACATTTCTGCTTACACTCCGTGGCACTTTAACACATGGTGGGTATCAAAAGGACTAGGAAGGAACCAGCTAGCCCAACTAAAAGAAGAAGGAAGGACACAACCTCGTTTTATGTTTCATGGCCCTGGGCTGGTCTCATGTTTCCTGGAAAGGGAACAAGCTGGTGCCATGGCAGCTCTGGACACCTCCCAGCAACACCGTGCAGAACCAATACAGATAACTGAGCTGCCACACCATTTTCTAGAGCAAGACAGGTTTCCTAAGTATTAAATGGATTAAAATTTACTTACTAAATTGCTTAACTGGTTGAGGCGGGGAGAAAAAGAAGGAAACATCAAAAGAAAAAAGAAATAACATCTGCCTTTAGGTCCCAACAACGTGATCAATCCAGGCTTGCTACTAGAAGATAAACAGAGAGAAAGAAAGAGAGGAAAAGAGAGAGTTACCCAAATTACTTCAGTGTTAGAACAAATTTTTGCCAAGCAAACTGGATGAATGAAATAACCCATTCTGCAGATAAGATACTCTCTAGCCTTTAATCTCTTCCACCTGAACAAACTGATCAGTCCCTGGCTGGTGCAGTTCTTGGAGCAAATACCATTTCACAGAAGGCGTCTGTGAAACAAGATTCTCCTTGAAATGCAGCCAAAAAGGTCTGGACATTTATGGAGCGATCAAATTTTTCTGGMTGCCTCTGGTATAAAAGTGACCTCTAATAAAGCTGAGTTTATGTCCCAGTTGTACAGTTGTTTAGGAGGATGCTCATATTACTTTTTTTTCCCTCTTACCTCTAGGATAGTATGGATTGGATTAAGAATTGAGGAAGTCCTAAATACTTAACCTTGCTGTATTTGAAAGCAATTTTCAATGGATATATGTGCAGGACTTAGAAAAAATGTGTCCAGATAAAAGCTAGTTGCAAAGGTAAAAAGGCTTTGAAGTGCAAAGAACTGAATTTTAACATTTTGCTATTAGATGTATACTGCAGCAAAGAAGAATTTAACATGCCCCCTAGTCCAGTGTTACCCCTTGCCCAAAGAGACAGTGTGCAGAACTCCTGCTAAGCAATGTGAAGTGCTTGTTCCTYAGGGAAGGATGCATCAACCATTCCCAACTGTACACAGCACTGAGTACAATAAATAGTGCTGAGGTAGATTGTAAAAAAGCCAAGACCAGGTTATATGATGCAGAGGCTCAGAAAACAACACCTCCACCACTGCACCCTGGATACCCTGGAGACTTACATGTAGCCTGTCTAGGGATATGAACTTTATTTATTTATTTATCTGCAGTCACGCATGCTCCTACTTCCCCCTGAAATCCTCTGAAAGCCCCAAAACGATGGTATCTGCACTGTCACAGGAATCACAGGAGAGAGTAAGCTGGGAGATCATGTTTCCTGAAAATACACAAAGGTTTCTGATGGAAGGACAGAGTCCATGAGTGCATTGCCAATGCACACAGTCACAAGGTATGGACCTTTCCAAGCACTTTAGATATTCCCAATCTGGACAGCACTGAGGACTTCAGGTTAGCAGTGGCGTGGTGGGGCTCAGCTTCATTAGAGATTACAGCATTCTTTAGCAAGTATCAGCTTCTTGCTAAAGTGTTCCCACTCTGGGAAGCTGATATTTTTCCTTTAAAAAGAATATTACTCTGGGCCAGGACTCATACTAGCTTGTTGTTAGTACAGGGCCAGTTAAAACGAATAATTCTTAACAGACATCTTGAAAATCAATTAAACATCTTTAATGTTTCAGCTAGCACCATCACACAAATCCCACACTCTCCTTGGTGCGAATATTAGATATTCAGCTAGAGTAGGACATAGCCAAGCACTTAGAAAAGAACAGAGTCATTCACTTTGTAGGTCTCTGTTAGGTTCCTAACTTGTAACCTAGCAATTTCAATGACCAATTCAACTGATTATAAAAATGCTTAAGCACTTCAGTAAATTCATTTTGTCCTCTGGTATTTTGGGACTTCACAAAAAGCAAGAGGAAGATTAAATTCTCCACTAGAGACAGAATTAACTATTTGACCATTGAGTTGAAATCCCRTATGTGCAGTGAACACCTTCACTGCTACTGCTGCCCGTTCTTTTTTTAATACTTGACAGAGAACTCTGCATCTATTTTGGCAAAATTGAGCAAGTATTTTGATTCTCCCATTAAGGAAGGGAGAAAGGTGTTTCTAACTTGTGTAGTAAAAAACAGTGTCCAAACTACCTCTAAAAAGCTATTTCCCAGGCAATTTGCTCATTGATACTCTCTTACCACTACTAAATTGCCTTATACATACCAACTTGGCTGTCTGCAAGCAACATTTCTAGATACGGAGTGGAAAACTTCCCATACATTTGTATTCCATGGCTCTTGGCAGACCAGCGTCAAAAAAACAGGCAGGGCTTTACTGTGAAAGCATTAGAATCAAGTTATGGCGGTATAAATACATAGAAATTTATATACTTTTTTGTGTCACATGGGCAATAATTATTGATTGTTGAAGGTTTTGTAAACAAGCCCACATACTGTCACTGTGGGTGGCATATTAATTAAGTAAACAAGAGAAAATAAATGTGTGCAAAGCACTGTTATTACAAGCAGTAGGAGCCATTTATCATGATGCCATATGAATTCCAACTGAACAGAAGTGATAATTGAATCCCTTAGTTAATACTATTCCTCTGGCATAAGATACCGCACAATTAAAAATACAAAAATAAACCTCAGCAATATTTCACTTACTTCAACTCAGGTGACAAAGGATTTAAATCAGGAATGACTTTTGGCCCTGGTTAATAAAACAGGATATTGAGATTTGAAGTTTTTATTTTTATTTTTTCATAATAAAATGTTCTCACTGTTCTATGCACTGTACCAATACATGACACAAGATGCTTCCACCATTGTCATCTCTTCTGACTTTTATCATGGGATTTACAACCTGCAGCAATATTTTTAGAGCTCATTTGCAGGAATCACATTTTTATCAGAGAATCTCAACTTTTATTAAAAAAGGGAAAATACATTCTTAGTTCTCATAACTTCAGTTACTTTTAAAATGTCAACCTAAAGCATTCAATACCAAAGAAAAGTAAGAAATGAAATTTTAAGATTTAAGGATGGTGAAGATAAATCCTAATTGTGGAGTACTTATATCAGTATTCTTTTTCTTTCACTGCCATGAAGTTATAAATGAAATGGAAAAAATCATACTAGAAATAAAATAGGACTCTCTCTGCATTTCTGTTAATAAATAATAAGTCAGGAAAAAATAAGTAATTTCTCTAAAGTCTCAGAGAGACTCTGCATCAGAATAGAAACAAATGCTTTTTTTTAATCATAAGATTGTCCTACTCCGCAGAACAACATTACCTACTACTGGGAAATGCAAATTATTTAACAAGAGTTTAACTTAAAGGTTAGGATTCCAACACCTAAAAAAAGGCTCAGACTACATCCTCTCAAATAGTATTGCTAAAAGCTGAAGACAAAAGCAGAGTAGTAACAGATGCTTTTCAATAATTGATACCAAACAATTTTACCTTTAATGAATTAATGGTTTAACTGTTATATTTCTAAAGCTATAACTGAAATTACAGATGCTTTTCAAAGAGTTAGGACAATCAGTTTGTAAAGATCATATTCAGAACAGTTAAAAATATGAATAAATAACAACAAACTGCATGAAAACTTTAAAACAAGAACTTATATTTGCAAACATGACAATGAGGTTATTTTTTATATCTCAGCTGCTCTCCATCTACGTAGATAATAATCAATGTAGAAATCTCAATGAGTCAGCTAATATGTAATGACAAGCTGTCTATTTGATAATGTTTAAAATGAGCCTATTTATTCTTCAGATTTTGTGGAATAACAGAATGTGTTTTATGGGCAAGAAATGGATGTTAGGGCCCTGCATTCCAATCTCAGCTTAGTTGCCCTGTGTAATTGTAACTACTTTTTCAGGGCATGTAACTCTGTGAGCCATCATAGTTCATGAGCATGAATAGCAAAGGAATTTTTCCTTCAAAGCTGCATGGGTGAATATCAGAAAAGTTCATTCCAGAAATGTTGCAAAGCTCATCAAATGAGAAAACAGAAATAATGTCATGGGGCTATTCAGACCAATTCATTGTAATTAATAAAGGTAAATGAAGCTTTATTTTTTCCCCCCCACAGTTCTCAATAGTTCTTTCTTCTTGAACCAAGGCTTTCACACTACTCATGCCCCATAGGGTACTAAATCTCCCCTGGGCTCCAAGTTCAGTTGGGAGACTTTTCACAAACAGCTACAGTCTTTTCTTTCAGACTGTTGTCTAATTCTTTACACATAAGAAATGTGCTTTTGACCAATGTCAYACACTGTCTTTCTCTGCTTCTGAATAATTCTATATTGTATTTTCTTCTTGTTCATTACAAACCCCCAGAGTAATCCTATTCTGACCCATAGATAAAGCCTTAGTAGATACATAGATGTTCACTCAACGGCAACTATTTTGACCACTCCTGTTCATGACTTTGGATTTCTGCCTCACATTACCTGTTCCTTATTCAAAATGCTGTTACAGTTTACATCYCCAAAACTTTTCTTCTAAAAGCTTCCAAAATTATTGCCTCCCCTGTGTCTCCCCTATTTACTTGCTTTTCCTGAGGATTCCTTCTTGATTTTCTGAAGAAAAAGACTCCCACATCAGCCCTTCCTTTTCAAGCTTCTACACCTTCCTGTATTGGCTTGACTCAGGAAATCAGATGCACTAATCATTTACATGTTCTTGTTAACTTTTTCAGTTAAAGAAATGCATATATTTCAGGATTATCAGATATTSTGGAAATCCTAAGAAATTATGGGAATCCCACAAAAAGAAAAGGAAGAAAACTTTCTAAATTATCACCAACAGGAAGAAAATATTTCTATTTTATGTCCCCCYGAAATTTCTGTGAAATTAATTCTGCAAAAGTATTTATGTGCCTAATCGCTTTACTGGACTGAGAGAATAACACAGCAGATGCGCTCTTGTAGTAAATTAGCCATGCATATCTAATAAAGACCTTAAAAAATACCTGTATGAATGTTCTTAGCAAAATTTTACTTTGAAAATTTGGACTTAAATTTAGATTACAACCCTTCTGTCAGATAAACACTGGAAAAAAGATAGATTAAACTTTAGGTAAGGGATGAGGGATGTATTATTTGCATGAAAACCAAAGATTTCTATGCCATCATCTATTCTTTTCCTCTCAAAGTAATTACARTTTGGACCTTTCAGATGGCTTCTCCCTGAAAGCTTTGCATCTGGAACTCATATTTCAGGTAAGAGAAGGAAGAAGCACATTGAATGAAGCAAAAGGTTTGTGTATGCCTAGTTGTATATTTCAAAAAAAAAAATCTGAGACACATGGGCTATACAACCTCAAGACTCCCTAGTGTAAGAGGGAACTGTTCTAAAAAAATGCCTACTTCTTTATCCTTGTCTAAATTCTGGTTCAAAGTCTTTGAAAACAAACTCACTGCAAGACAAATCAAGTCTATTCAAGGGACCCAAAGTGCTCATCATTACACTCATTACAAAAGCAAAAGATCAGCCAAGTTTTATGAACTCTTATGTCAAATTTACCCTGTTGCAAACTTGGTATCTTTTTTAAGATGATTCGAAGAGAATGAATGACTGGAAATTTGCCAAAATGAAGTGAGAACTACTCACTTCCTCCATAATTTTAATGCTTGTAGTTTATTGCTGGTGTAAATAGGTTTATAACCTTCCGGTATGCAGCAAAGACATCTGCTCAGCTCAGCATTAAACATCTGGTTATTCCAACAAAGCATATAATTATATTTAATGGATGAGAAGTGTTTGATGGATTACAGCCAAGTCTCTGAATAAGACAGTTATGCATAAAGACTATTTGCATGGATTAGCTTGACTGGATAACAAGACACAGTAGAACATTCTTTTGTCTAATAGTTATATTGATATCGACTGATGTGTTGCATCACAGGCTGAAGACATTTATTTTGGTTGCAATCTTTATCACAAGTTTTTTTTTTTTTCCTTTTGGCAGCCACAAAATGTAGAAATTTTGATTTGCTGGACCATGAAATGTAACCCACTAACATCGTAGGATTCTTTTGTATTGTGAATTGACAGTGGGTCACATTTTTCAAGTTTAGAAAGAATATTGAAAGAAAATATCCCTCTACTACTGGCATACTATCACAATCTATTGACTAATCTAAAAGACAATCCCATCAGGAAGCTTTCTTTACACAGGAATAAAAAAAAAAAAAAATTAAAAAAAAAAAACCAAAACCCCCCACATTTCTAAGTCAGTTGATGTAAGCAAGTAGCTAGCTAAAGGCAATACAATAAAGGCAATTGTCTTAAAATGAGAACTATTGTTCTAGAAACATAACAAGTGGAATTCCTCTGGCATTAGTTATTTTCATTAAGAAACATGACACAAAAGTAGAAATGTTCTAATTAAACTGAAAAGCATCATTAATAGAGCATGATCAAAATACAAGACAGGAAGAAATGAATAACATTGAAAACACAGAAAAGGAATGAAATTCAACTGTGTAAACTGCATGGTCACAGACTTAGAGGCTATTAACAGGCAACAGGCCATGAACTTGACAGGGAATGAGACAAACTAAGGTACAGTGAACAACATTTTGAACTGCAATGTAGACACAAAAAGTTCAGACACAATCCTGTGACTGTATCTGTGTATAAGGCAAAATATTTCTGTTATCAATAGAGAATTATTAATGGCATTTTATGGGGAATTATTTAGGATCACTGTATGATCTTCTGGTCACCYGCATTCAAGAAAAATAAAAACTAATGGAAGGAGTTGTGGAGAACACTGATGGGTTGTTGGCAGGCAGGGAGAGCTTATCTTATTGCATGTGAATAAAAAGGTGTRTTTACTTTGTTCTAACCTAAAACAATCTGTGAGCTTATAGTATTTTTCTGTATAAATATATCACAGACAGGTTCCAGGGAAAAAGATCTAAAAGAGCTGTTCAGATTAAGCAGTAATTTGGGACCATTACTACATTGACATAAACGTGCCTTGAACAAATTAAAATTGTAAATTAGAAGACCTTTTCAATCCACTAGCTTAGTAAAATAGTAGAATTAGCTTCCAAGGGTATCAGTAGGTAAACTGTTTTAAGATAAACTCTAATATATGTGCAAAAGAATGACATGACACGTTGTTTCTGTTAGCAGTGAGAGAGAATGTCTTTTCCAGGCCCAAGTCTTGTGCTCCTGTTAAATTGCGTTACTATTGGACTTGTTTATTTATTAGCACTACAGTGATTCAGCAAGTAACGCAGTCTAGGTATTTGGAAAATGGCCCATCTGTCGAACAATGAATATCACTTTTGGTTAATATAACATTTGAGATGCAGAAAGCTTTTACAGGAGTCAGAAAAAGGGTTCTCTGGACCAAGGAATAAACAAGTTTTTAGGAAATCTATGGCTCAYGTATTCTGTGACAAGCTAGATCTAACTTTGTCCGTGGTCTGCTCAAATTGTACTAAATTCTAATCCACAGTTCACAAAGCTGGAAGTTTTTAATTAACTCAGACAAAAATAAATAGTGCAGCCCAATCTCCACTTTTCTTCACTGTTTGTTTAAATGCTATTCATTTTATCTGGTCCCACATTTTCACATACCAATGTTACATATTTCTGTACTAGTAGTAATGAAAAATATGGTACTTTTCCAGAAAGTGGCCTTACTCAGAAGATTCACACTGTGAGAAGGATCCAACTACTGACTTACCCCATGACACTCTGGACTGGGTATCCGGAAAGAAGTTCAGCAAATGGTGCCAGTCATAACCAGGAGAGGAACAGTCACCTACTGAGATTTTTTTTTTTTAATTTATTTTATTTTTTTTTTTCCTCTTTTCCTCTGCTGAGATAGGGTAGCTACTTGCTGGCCTTTATTGACTTTATTCACAAGCTAATTTAGTTCATCTGTTATAGATGAAGTAATTTAAAAAAAAAAAAAAAAAGCTTCAGAAAGAGAACCAATCAAGAAAAGAAAAGAATCTAGCATAATCTGTTTTCCTTCAGGAATGTTAATTCATCCAAACAGAAATATTAAGTGGGAATGCATCCATGTTGACAAGAACTTATTCCAAAATAATCAAAAAAATTAAAGCAAACTAAAGTCCTCCCCAAATCTAATGTACTTAAAATGCTACACAGAGCTAAGTATAYGTTTGGAAAGATTTAGCTGATCCTGAAACCATATTTTCATCTTTAAGAAATTTATTTTATGAAGCCATGATTTTCATAACTCTCTATTTTCTCATGCAAACTACACAGTTATTCGCATGTTTAAGACCATGCAAATAACATATTCATAAATGTTTTTTGTCAAAGAAATTCTTTTTAATTAAAAACCTTGCTGGAATGTACCTACTGYCTAATTTTCTTTAAAAAAAAATCCCTTCTCTGCTGAGAATATGTTTATGTTACCTATTTGTCTTGGCAAATTGTGAGAATCCAGTACTTTGCACCAAATAACATTTTAAATAGGCTTTTAATTGAGAAATATTCAGACAGTAATTATTCCCTCCAGTAAAATGTTATCTGCCATTTCATTTTTTTTTCCAGTAAACACAAACAAGATAAATATTGGCATTAAACAGTTAAAAAGTTATGTTTGGCCAAAATTTCTAGTCTAAGTACTTCTGCAGATGATTAGTAGGTTCAGTCATTACTGGAAGTTGATTATCCTGGAAACAGTTATGTTTCTAAAGGAAAATCTCTGTTGATTAAAGCTTTTGGCTAACAGTCTTGGCAATAGTTTGTGTCAAAGCTTCTGCCATAAGCCAATGATTCCAACAATTGACTAGTTCTTACAATTGGAGGGGAAAAAAAAAAGATTTAGAAAAAAAATAAAGAAAAATGTAACCTGGAAATGTACTGGCATAGGACAGTTGTTGCTAGAAGCCTTTTTTACAAGTGAGTTAACTCATGGATATTCCATGCCATGCTCTGAAAATGACAAGTCCAGTCAAGGTCTTGTCAGGATGTTGGAGATCTTCCTGAAACTAAAGAATGTCAAGATGAGGAGATCTTAACAGTTTGGATTTACTTCCTGACTCTCTCAGTTACCTTCTGTTGCCCAGAGCTTTATGTTACTGTTCCTGCCTCTGTAAAATGAGTATTTTCTAGACTTATACCATTCTCTTGAATATATATCTTGAGCCTATACCTATCTTTCAATTTGTTTTTGATAAGGCACATAGCTCAAATAGCTCACCATGGTTTTGGCACTTGTTGGCATTCGTAAGATAGAGAATACATGTTGATGTTTTAACAATAGATCTGTTTAAGAGAAAAAAAATCTGTTTTAACACCAGTAGATATCTGTGATCTACATACACATAGCAAATAATCATTTACACACTTATTTATGCATATATATTTGTGTATCTAACCAACAAACCACATATGCTTTTTCTGTCTGTTCTTGCCTCTAATCATCATTTAACTACCCATGCTCTAGTGACTATGTATGTGCCAAGACAGCCCTGAAGTTTTCAAGACTGTGAACAAGTCACGGAAGAATGCAAGCTCAATGGACAGATTGTGCTACAGCCCTGCTCCAGGCACAGGCATGCCTGTGCTAGAAATGAAAATGAAATAGTCTRTATGGAATGCATTTTAGTACCTGGTAAGTCCTGGTAAGTACAATAATAGAACTTAGTGAAACCTTTTTCAGAGGAAACAGTCCTGTAAAGGTCTAATGCAAATCTCTTAAAATAAAAACATTCTGTTGTCACAGGACTTTTAATCAGGTCATCATACGAAGACCAGAGACATTTACTTGAAATTAAGTAAAATTCCAAATTCTGTTACTGATTTTTTTTTCATGAATTTTGGTAAGTGGCTTCAGCCCTTAATTAAATAATTAATTCAGGGTAATTAATTATTAAGTAATTAATTATTTCAGTGTCTTCAGGGTCCCACTATTGAACTCTTTCTTCATACCAATTTCCTAAAATAACAGGTTTATCAGTTGGTGAAACCACAGATAAATGCAGCAGACGTTAACATGTTATATGTAACAGACTAGACTTTAACAACACTTGTTTGTTTTTTAAAGGTATATAAAGAGGAAAACAGAACCATCAGTAATCTTCTACCCAGAGATGTGGTTACAAGAAGACAAAACTAAAATAATATATAGATAATATGAAGGTCTTTTTACACTACATCTTGTATTAAAAATGGCAAAAGAGATAAGAAAATGTTTCTTATTCAAGAGAACATAGCAACAGCTGCATACCCTCCTTCCCAAAAAGCATCTGAGAGATTCTTGTCCCTAGGATGAACACATGCTGTAGAATAGACATAATAACAATTATAGTGGTTCAGCTCCAGGGTCTCCTTAGCCCAGAATATAGCAGTATCCTCACGTGAATAAAAGAATAAGAACAAGGCACCATATATGATACTTCCTCCCTTATATTCACCCAAGCTCCAGTTATTTTAGTTCAGGGAATTTGCTGAACCTACTGCCCCAAAGGCTCCCACTTCAAAACTCTTTTTCAGTCTGACTTGAATTTCTTTTGCATCTGCAGCCTTCTTTGGCAAAAGTGTTGAAGAAAATTAACATCTCTAAAGCACAAGATTATAAATAATCAAAAAGAACAAAAAATGTTAAAGAATTACCTCAAAATGACACGTGTTTCCAGAACTGATCCATGAGAGACATCTCCCCTATTGCAATTATTTCAAGGGTCTAAGAATTTGATCAGTATAATTATCAAATTCAAACATTAGTATCACATGTTCACATGAACCACTTCAGAATATTGATAGGTATTTACTAACAGGAAAGGGAACAGAGTCAGAGAAAGGTAATCTCCTGTATTTGTAAAGTAGAGGTCCTCATGACAGTAAAGGACCCTTGTAATTAATATTCTATCCAGAACCGAGGCAGACTCCAGTAACTTGCCTTTCTAAAATCAAGGGAGGTTGTTCTTCTCAGCATCTAAGCAGAACTTATTTCCAAGCATTTCAATGGCATGTGTTATAGCAGAAGCCATATTGCACAATGGTCCCTTCTATAAGCCTGCACATTTTTTTTTATTCTTTGAAAACACAGGAACTTTTATTTTCAAACAGAATAGAGTGTTGTTTGATGGCCTGACCTGGTTTAACAGATGTTAAAGACCCATTACTGTAATAGAAGTAATAATTGAAACCAGTTTCTTTCCAGCCAAATATTTTCCTGATTCAGGATGTGTAGATCTATGTCCATCCATGCCAGTAATTTCACTTCTTGAAAGTATTGTTTGCATGGGGAGACACTTCATAAAAACATGAGATGTGAAGCATGAAATTGGGTCAGGAGAAAGTCACGGCTAGAAGAAACATGCCTGGGGAAGACAACAGCAGAGATTAAAGAAATAATCCGGGGTTGAAGAGCAGGGATCTTTGTCATGAGGGATATAGACTCTTCTACTTTAAAGGGGAAGATGTTTCTTCAACTTGAATTACAATTTATCTGCACACGAGAGTCACTTTAAGGACTCACAACAATCTAAGACAGTTTGAGTGGTGGTGGAAAGCAGTTAATAGGAACAAACAGATTAAAGATTCAGAACCTAAAAGCCTGTAGAGATCCACACAATAGTAATTAATAGTAATTAAGTGTCCAATGCAATGGGTACCTGAGGTTGYCACATGAAAACCATTTTGTCCTTTGCAGACCATCACAATTTCAAAAGTTGCTAAATGTGGTAGTGAGTACACTGTGACAAAATCCTTTATTCAAATTGTGTTTCTGTGTATGGGTACGTGAGGGCATCTGTCCTCATCTCACAGGGAACATGCACTTCAAGGAGCACAAGGTCTTATATGAATGAGGGGAGAGAAAAGATTTCAAAAGCCAGTCTGTATTACACTCAGGCAATGTCTTTGTAAGCTCAACTAAGCTTACACTGAGAAGAACTTTGCCTTGAGGGAGCGGAGAACATCGCGGAGCTCTGAGGATTCAGTTACAAGCAACAGCTTCAGCAGAGAGAGATTTTCTTTCTCCTGTACTGTTGCCTGTTCCTATTATTTTTTATGTAAAGATTCACATGTGAGAAGCCACATTATAAAAATACAAGGCAAAGAGCGAGAAGGTGACAGGAAAACAACAAAAACAATGAGCTGATAAAGCAGAGGGGAGAAATAACCACTGGATGTTAAGTCACACTCATTCTCTACTTTTGTGATAAAATGGTAGCAAGGGAATACATTGCAGGTGCACTGCTGCTAGCAACAGCAGATGTGTGTTTGCTAAATGAGGAAAGCKTCAAGGTTTATTCATATAGGCATCTTTAAGATATATAGGAAAAGCCAAACCACCTGGGAGGGGAAGGATAGTACCACAGCTGCCATTCAATATTAGACATCCCATAAGAGTTAAGATATATCCATAAAGGCCTATTTCAGAAAATGTGTTCATAGGCAGCAAGGAAGAGAGGGTACTCAGCTGCTCTGTACTCAGTAGAGTACTAGATTAGAGAGTACTAAYGCTCTGTACCAGGCAGGCTGCAGAGGGAGCACTCAGCTGAAGGGACATCTATCCTGGGAGTTGAGGTCCAGGCCCAATGAGAGGCATAAGGAAGCCTTCCTGCACTCCAGCATTTCCCATCCAATCCCATCKGAACAGTTTATGTTCAGAGCTTTGCTACTACCCTGGGAAGACCTGAGTGCTGGCTGGAGGACTGGCTGGGGTGCAACACATCCATCTCTGACCATCCTACCCAGTGCCCTCAGACCTGACGTGCAAATGTTTGGGACAGCATTAAAAGTGGAATATAAATCTCCTGGAAGTCTGATTTTAGGAGAATGTAGCAGCTATGGTATTGGTTGAGACCAGAAACCTCAGTCTGGCCTGGTAGAGTTTGCCAAATTGTCAGAAGACCTAGAAGGAATTGCAGGATGAAGCATAGAGTGAACTTCTGATTCGACTACACTGGAAATTTCACAAACATCCATTTGAGTCAACTAACGCCTCTCTCTGCACTATTGCCAGAGTACTCTTTGCTGAGTGGCTTARTGCATTAGCTTCAGTTTGGTGTGATAATAATAATGGTGCTAGTTGTATGCAATAAYGTGATAGGGGATTTGAGCCAGCTTGTGTCCCATGAAGAGTCTGAGAAAAAACGAGTTCCCTTCACCCCATGTTAGAATATTTAGATATCTAACYACAAAAGGTAACTTCAGTTAGGAGACATATACTGCTAGCAGTTTTTTCATGTCTCCATTAACAATTACACCAACATGGAKACTTCAGGCCTTTTGAGGAGATTTTTATTTGTTTTGCTTTGAGAATTATTTTATTTTTTCTATTTCATTAAAGGAAAAAAACAATTTGCATTTTGGGGAGGAATTTAGACTTCAATTGTATTTTAAAAATCTAGACTYTTTAATTCTCAAATAAGCAAGGACAATTATTCAAATTATTTGCATATAAAACTCTAATAGGAAGCATATTCATGCTAAGGGARAAAAAAAGCTATCAGCTTACATTTCACTATAATCATATAATTATTTTTTCCAGAACCAACATTTCACTACGAGAGGTATGACTGACAGAAGAAAAAGAAACAACAATGTTCTGTGTTGCTTTTTCTCCAAAAGGAATAAAAAATTTATGTAAACCCATTGACTAAAATAAGGTCACCTATTTATAGAACRATTCTTTGATGGGAATACAGTTTTTGTTTTCTTTTGTTAAACTTCATGAGCCATTCCTAAGTCATACTAAAGGGTGACTCTTTCAAATTAGAGACAGTATGGGCAGCAAATTTTGTTGATTCCTTACAGGTATCTGGYTTAGGGAATGAGCTAAACCTGGATAAAATGAATGCAAAGGCAACTTTTACTTGCCTGCCTAGGCTTTGCTAGAACTTCTGCTCCTGTCACGACAAGGCTTTCATCATTTTGTAAGATCTGCAACCACAAGTAAAGGTCTCTGAGTTAGGGCAGCCAAGGCACATTACGCTCTGCTGATTACATGCAGCTCCTCATTACTGTATGCACAGCTTGGCTGTAACCTGGCTGCATGTGATGGAAAAGAAAATAATGTTTCATTCCTTAAACTCCTATGGAAGGAAATCCTGGCATGAGCATATGCCAGGCTGSCCAGTCTGTATGATCAGGAAATCAGGGTTACCTGAGCTACAGTATAGAAATAGCTCACAGTGCTCACATAGCTGTTAGCTGAGTCCTAGCACCATTCAAGTGTCATTGCCTGGCTCTGGTTGAGAAGGTGATTACATTCCTGCTGCAATGAAGCAGCTTTGCACTTACAAAGCAGTTTCCATCCGGAGGTCTTGACTGGCTTCTCAAATATCMACTATGCTGGTCAGTCAAAATCTATTGGAATATTTCCAGTGAGAGTCCTTGAAAATGGGTTTGGGGACTGTCTTTTTTGGGGAGSTGATTCCTATTTTTAATCCTTTCTTCTGCCTTGTAGCAGGTCTGTTTCTTCTCCAATCTCATCAGGCACTGGAGGATGCACCCTAAACAGGCTTCCATCTCACCATCTCCCCTTGATTTGTGAACTTAATTAGTACTGAAGTGATTCTTTTTTCCTTTTTTTTTTTTTTTTTTTTTTTGTGGGGAGGGACGATGGTGACTCCCTGGATGTTTGGGTTTTTTTTCCTTCTCTACAAGCACTGAGCGAGAGCTGGTTAGACAAGTGTTATCAGGAACAAGCTCATTAGCTTCATCAGCAAGTTCAGGTGATCCCTGAAAAGAAAGATTTCAAAGCCCACCTTCTCTTAGTTGGTGAACCCCCTACCTGTTTACCATTGCAATGCTGCCAGCTCTCCTGTGACTAAGGACGGGGCTCACATCAGAAGCAGATTAACATGAACCAGATTMTCAGGAAAAAAAACAGTGCTCAAATGAAGTGGAGGAAGGTGATGCCACAACATGAATGCCACCATAACTGTCAAAATGACATTTTTTTCCCCTCAAAGTTGACTGGTGGCAGCAATTCTATGAGGATTCAAAATCTTCAGGTGACTCCAGGTACCGCCAAGGTGGCTTGATAGGACAGCCACAAGCTCTGGATCTCCAGAGGCAGAGCTGCTGCTTTCCATGACTCAAGGTGACACTGGAGTTGTAAAGTCAGCAGGAGCCCAGAGCTGCTACCTCACAAAGAAGCCAAATTTGGTCACTCAAGAACATATTTTGTTTTCCCATTAGGGCACTTTTTTTTTTTTTTGTTTGCTCATGCAAGTTCTTTGCTTGTTTTACTCTCTCTTGCCTGTTTTCTCCCTTCTTTAAATATTATTTTATTGAGTAATTTATCTCCGCATCCACAGCATCAATGGAAAGAACAATACAACTCCATGAATAGGGAATTTACTGAAATCAGCTTTTCTACTGATGAGGAGCTTGCTTTATTTTATTTTCTTGCATTGGACCAATGCTATGCACAGTGACACATTGCTGGAAACTTTTCAGGTKTTAGGGAGCTTAAAATACAAAGCAGATATTTTTAAAAAAATGTTTTTGACATTATTTCAAAATCACTATGTCCTTTTATGATTTACTTTATAGAAAAATAAATATTTGAAATTGGATACTAGCAGGGAAGATTGTTTTCCCTTCTCCCATTTCTCAATGGACAAACACATGATCAAATGATGAGTTCATGACTTGGCAGCTATTTAGGAAAACAGAAAAATAATGAAGAAATATATTTATTAGAAAATCCAAACAAATCATAATTCATGTATATAGAAAGGAATCAAAGACTTAACCTTCGCTTAAAAAAATACACACAAAAAAAATTATGAAGTGCTCTGATTCATGGCATTTCTAAAGCTAAAAAAAAAAAAAAAAARAAAAGTCTTTAAACAAATCAATTTCTCACCCCAAGAGCCACAATACTAACACTGTCCACAAAGAATCCAAGCCTGTAGCATGTATGAGAAGCCAATAACCTTGCTAATATAGAGAGGATGAGAGGATTATTTCAGTTGCCTTGTCCTCAGTGCTTTGTGTTATGGCTTTGCCTTGAACAAATCGTTTCACAGCCAAGTTGTTGAAGCAAATTGACTTTAAAAGGCATAATGAATGAATTGTAAACAATGAGACCTTCACAGTTTAAAGGAGAAATGTTATATTTAGTTCCTTCCTTCTTATATCTGAAAACCTGAATATCATGTAGAACAACATGCATATAATATAAATGCTGTAGCATCTTTGCTCACTTAGAGAATTTACAAATCATTGACTCAGGAAAAAGTTCATCCATCCTTAGCTGATGTTCCAAAGAGTCYAGAGCAGTGAAATTCTGCAGTCGATTTCTGTAGTACTTCCCATGGCTGAGACTTATCTTCAAAATCAAAGCCTTTTACTAGGAAACTACTTAACCCAGGTGATCTTTTGTACTTTATGAGGTGGTATCCAAAATCAAGCCCCTCTTGGCTACCAGAACAGTCAGTGGCACATAACTTGCAAACAGCATTTGAAGGATTTCTGTTTGAGGAGGAGGTTAAGAAGCTCGTTGGTAGTGGCAGATGGTAAAACAGGGGATAATGGCCACAAATTCTAGCTTGGTTGGTCCAGTTTGGCACAAGGAAAGTGTTTTAACTAGGAAGGTTCACATCAGTAGAATTGTGGTACCAGCAAAAATTCAGCATTCAACTAAATGCTGAGAAACAAGAAGAAAACAAAACAAAGTGGAAATGAAGTAACCAAGTGTGTYTCTGGTAGTGGTACAGAACCAGAGGCAAACAGATGAGATGCAGGATTGCCTGATGATTAGGATTCCTAGGAAGAACCGATCTGAGCAGAAAGATCCTACTTGTTTCCTCCCTCTCATACCAGCCTACTCCAGAAATGTGGGGCCATGGTATCTGGAATTCAGCTCATTACCTGGCACACAGCATAGCCAAATAAGAATGGGGCAATAAATCACAAACACAAAATCATSCAGAAGGGGAGACAGAGAACAGTGTCAATCCCTCAGGTAAGTGTCAGAGAGTCACATACAAGGCAACTCAGCTAACTTGACATATCCATTCCTTCTTTTGGCTGAAACTGCCAAATTTAATTCATGTGAGACAGCAATTGAAGCACAGAAATCATTACACACAGACCGGCCATSAGCTGACAGGCACTAACAATGCTTGATTTCTATCTGACCAGTCCCATTTCCTAGATATGAAAGAGTTTGCACTTCACTGATTTTTCTGTAAGACAGCCAATCCTGCCCTGCAATCCTTCTTAGAAAAATAAATAGCTTTAAGAATACATATATTTTTTCACTGTTCAAGATTTGACCTCTGACAATGATAACATGAGAGGAGAGGTAGCCTTACATGAAAGTAAGCAGCCTGYACCACCTGAAAAGGGAATTCACTGCTGAAATTTCACTGTTCAAATCTTACCACAAAACACATTTTATTTACCCCGCTCTGCCCTCAGGAAATGATTCTCCTCATCCTTCCTAGGCATGCTTAATCCCTGGAGATTTTGTGTGGACTTCTGCTGTTTTGCACAAGAGTCACATTTATTCCCCACGTCCACTCTGTTCCTCCCAGAGAAAAACAAAAAAAAATAAAGAAAACAAAAACAAAATTTTGGTAACTGTCACTTGAAAGAGTTGAAGCATATACCGATCCCAGGACCTTTTCTCTTGTCACCCARAGACATTTATGCTCACATTCCTCCCTGCGCTTCCTTCTCTTGCACCTCTACTGTCTCCTTTTAGCCAAAACCGCGACCTTCAATCACAAAATATGGATTTTTCAACCCTTTTGCTGAAGCAGAATTAGCACAGCAGTGGCCAGCAGAGTGCCATGGCCTTGATTACCTGTGACAGAAAATGCTCCCGAGCAAAGGGGAGGGTGAAGGTGATCAGAATCATGCCCTTGCTGGAATGTGTTTTCCTCCCACGAACAGGGTTTGTGGGTGTGCGACAAGAACATGTTCTTCCTGAGCACTGTTTACACAGTGCTCACTGAACATGGAGAAGTAAACTAAAATCTCCTCTTGCAATCCTTTGCAGTGAGTCATATACCCACCTAGAGCTCACATGTGCATTGCAGGCTACCCCAAAGTCCCCCAAGTAAGAGGGAGGCTACTTTATCTCTGTTCCTGGCCTTTTAGCTCCTGAAATGTATCTTATGTGACAGTACGGTGTCAGAGAGATGTACTTCTCCCACAGCACTTCTGATTCATGAGAGGACAGACTTTGTGACAAAAGCTGAGGGTTTAAGCAATCTCTTTTCCCTGCTGGTGACCAGAGCTCTTGTTCTTAATGCCTYTTACAGATATTAATCTCTTGCATGGAATGTCTTATCTTGCTCACGGAAAGGAGGATGCCTGAGATGCATCTGGGAGTGCTGGAGATGAATGCATGTTTATCTGAGCCTGCCTCTTTGAGGATGCCTAAGCTTAGATAGGGAACAGGATGCTTGACCTTTTGTTTTCTCTTGTGAAGAAAAATCTAGGCTTTGGGAGGGACTGAAAAGCTCAAAAAGAGAAATGCTGGGGCAACAAGGAATGGGAAGAGAGTCTTCACACAGGTATAGATAAGAAAACAAGAACAGAATGGGGAGGAACTGGGTGAAAAGGAGAGAGGGAACCAGGTATGACAGACAGTGACAAACTGACGAGGGCATTTCGGCTCTCCATTTGGCTACTTGCTCTGCGGCTGCTGTTTCCCTCCTCGCAGACTTCCTGGAAATCAGGGGAACAGGCAAAAGGAGCCATGCGGATGCTGGGTCCTCCTTCTTGCGTGTGACTGCAAAGCCCCTCTCAGAGGAGCATGAGTGAAGGAMGCAAGTGCAAGCGGCAGGGCAGCCAGGACGTCCGCGGGACTCCCCCTCCTTCCGTTTCCCATGGGGATGATTCCAGCTGCTGTTTTCATCCCGCTTTACTTTCAGCCTCATGATCTTTTAAACACAAGGCTTAAGTTAGCCAGGCTTCTTCCCAAGTGTTTTTTTTTTTTTGCTATCCTTCTATTTTGGTTGCATTGTACTTCCCTTTAAAGCCTCTCAAACCCAAGCCCAGAGTTGCTAACACGAAGAGAATATTCAAAATAAATGTTAATATGATCTACTTCACCCCTCCGAGACAGGAGTTTGTTTTGTTTTGGTTTTTGTTTTGAACATTTTGGGAGAGCCAAACCAGGAGAGAAACAAGTTTCACCATTCTAATCCCAGAAAAAAAAAAGAAAAAAAAGAAAAAAAACCCCAATGAGGTCACAGCCTGTAAAGAGAAACACTCATTCCTAAATTAAGGCTGTAAAATTACTCTGTATAAGCAGTTAATAAGAAACACTACCTTTTTTTTTCCCAATTATTGTTATTTCAGAGATTCCCAGGGAATCTGATACAATATGCTACCCTGCTTTGCAATGTTGAAGTCCACCAAACCCTGAAAATTTCAATTTAATTGGAATTAATTAATTCCTTTGACACTAACCAGTTTGAGAACTGAAGTGTTTTTCTTTTAACCTTCAAATTGGCAGCATCGAAAAATGATTTCTTTTAAACAAGTATGTAAATGGAAAAATGTTCACATAGAAAAAAAATATTTAGGTTTCCTTCTCAGTCTGTCATTTTTTCTGTTACTATTAGTTTTTCTCTGTAGCAATCAGAATCTTAGGACAGAAAATGATCACTATTTCAGGCCCAAATTAGGCCAAAGCAATAAAACATTCAGCATAGAATCCAGATATGTATTTCCTGGGAGACTAAAGAGAGTYGCTTTTTTCCCCATTTCCACTGTCCAGGATGATGCAGGCTCTCATACCACATAGTATTGCTATTATCCAGTGACATTGTACCCTGCATTTGGACTGAAACTTTATTTTGGTCATGTTGGTTTTTTTGTCTTGGCACCACAGCCATGCAAAACAGCAGCTTTATACATTAACACACATTTGTTTTCTTTCCTCTTCTCATTTTCTCTCTAGGCTAAACAACTAACCTCCACTCTTTGCTCTCAAYCTTTTATCATAGGTCACGTTTTCCAGAATTTCTAGCATGGGTCATTTGCTTGGTCTTGCCTGAAGTTCACATCTTTTTTCAGTGTAGGATGTTGCAATCTAAGGCCTTGTCAATGCTCAGATAGTTTGCTATATATTTAAGGTGACACAGCTGCTTGCATGTTTGCTTTTGCCATGACTTCATGACCATGACTTGACTTGTTTAGTTTTCAATCTGCTCTCTCTTACTGTCTAAAGAACTACTACCTATCCCTCATGCTCTGTTTGTTCACTTTTCTTTTTTCACTCTAATGAGAAAATATATTTCCTATATGATATGTCACCTTAGAGTTTTTTTCCAGATGTACCTCCAACATACCAGGACTAATTTGAATTCTAATTTTGGCCTCCAATGTCCTTTCAAATCACTTCCAGAGTGCACTTGACATTTTTGAAAACATACATTTCTTATTTAATTCTCTTTAATTCTCAGGTAATTCTTAATGAAAAAAAAATGAAAAGAATAAAATCCAAGCTACTTCCTTGCATAATTTCACACAATATATCTTTCTGTTTGGAGAGTAAACTAGTGATAAGTATTTCTTCATTGGCTTGGTACATGTTGAATATCAGTTTCAGCACAACATCCTCTCTTCTTCTCTTGGCCTTTGCTCTCTCAGRAAGTCCCCATATATCCCTTCCCCAGTAGTGTGGTCCCTTTACAACTGAGGACAGAAGAGCTGGATGGAGAAAAGCCCTACCAGGTCCCACCTCCTAGTTTCCCAGTGCTTGCCCACAAATCTATTAGGCCCAATTTCTTCTGCCTCTTTACTGTTAGGCAGTAAAAGGGCATTTTTTCCTGGATCTCAGAAAAACTATAAAAGACTTTAAATAGCTTCCTACTATTATCCCATCAGTGATGAAATCCTCTCACTTCCTTCTTCTGGAATGTACAAATATGTTTTTCCAAACAGACTGCCCCCTTCTACTATTATTAACATTTTATGGGCACAAGTTATGGGTATTGTGGGAAAACAAAATAAAACAAAAATATAGCTTTGATAAAATTAATAATAGGAATCAAAATGTAGACTATTTAAACACACCTAATCCAATAAAATATTTTTTTATTGTAATGTGCCAATCATCAAAGTTTTATTATACTGTATTTTATATAAGCTTCAGAATCCTAGTTAACACTTCCAGACCATGTTCAAAACTACCTGCTAGAGGCACCAGATTTAGATTTAGTCCATATTATTGTATTTATTGCCCAGAAAAGCAATGAGCAATACAGGCACAGCTGGTGAGATTCACATCACAGATGGTAAGATTCACATCACCTAACTTGTAAAATCCTCGGGGTTAACATCCACATCTAAAGTGTCTAGATTTCCTTTAGAGAAGGTGGAGAGAAACAGGAATTTCTCAGTTGCAATTTGACACATCCTGAATTAGATGTTTAAAATGGATTAGATGAATCACAGATTGGAAATACCTATTGTTTTCCCTTGGTCATAAAATAAATCAAAATTATTGTTATATTTGTCAATATTGCAGATATCCAAACTCAGAAAAAAGAAATCTCAGCCAAGAACTCAGAGCTGACATATTCCATATGACCAACAGACAGCAGCAAAGGTTGTGTCCAGTTTTTTGGTCTGCCAAGTACCACCTCTGCTGATCTCACGAGAGAAGGAATGGGAACAGGGCAGCTCTAGATAAACGTAGGCCCTGGAAGCACCAGCATTCCCTGTATTAAACTCATCTTCTCCCTTTGTGCTGAATGTCAGCAGAAGGCACTGCTGACCCTGAAGGGTATAGAAACTATTCCAACTTTCAAAACTGGGTTGCAAAGGACAAAACATTAATTTTAAGTTCCTCGGTCTAACTTCTCTCTACGAAGCAACCTTTGAGTTGTTAACTGAAGTCGAAATGATATGTCACCAGGAAAGTGAAGGCAATTATCAGGCAGGGATCTTTAGGAATATATCATTTCAAACAAACCTGATTAATGTCTTTGAAGGCATAATAAAAAAATCTTTGGAAGTGTAGGGGAGTGGATGTGACTTACACAGATTTCAGCAGGATCTTTGATAAGTCGCTATGCATAGGCAGGCTGTGAATGAGATAAATGAAGGCAGAAAAAGGGACCAGGAGCTYAGCTTGCAGAGACAACCCAAAGAGTTATCACTGAAGTATTGCAGCTACCCAGAAATCAGCACCAGCGATGAAGGCACGAGGATCTACCAAAAGCAAGGGGCCTGGCATTCACACATCCACAGTTTTCTCAGGCTTCATTCTGAATCAATGTAATTAATGGGAGTTGTTCAGAAAAGACAGGATTTCGTGAGGACATGCTGAATCAGACTCTCAGTCTGAAAGGGACAAACCTTAGGAGGATTAGTTGAAACAATTAAAACAGCAGATAATTACAAAGGCCACTGGCTAGCTGCCTGATCGGCTGATGAACAGACTTCCAGAGTTTCAGAAAGCAAACAGCAATACATTAGAAGAAAGACACAGTAACACAGGAAACAAATGACCATGCAAACAAAAACCTCTCAACTTCTTTGAAAATGAATTTAAGTTAGATAAGGGTGGTGGGTGGAGGGCAAAGGGAACTGGCAAGGTTGCGAACAAGTAACATCATGAGTACATCCTACTGGATATTTTAGGGTCAAAACCATTAAACCACCCAAAACAGACCTGTCATCAATAAGCAACAATGATCAGTAAGTGCAGAGGTTTCAGAGGAAGAACTGGTTTATGGTCTGAGAGAGGGAAAGGCTTCAAAAAACCCAGAGGAATAAACATCTTGGACTTAGGAAGGAAACTGCTAGGTGACCTCACTGCCTTTTCACCTTAAGGAAAAAGTRCAGCTCTTTAGATTGACCCAGCTATTCCCTCCCTGCGTATCCACTTGAATATTACTCCTTCCTTTGATGGATCTTCTCCAAAAAAGCACCAGAAGCAAAGATCTGTTTCTTTGAAGAGTGACTACTTCAACAGGAAAAAACAACAAGATGGTTTTTCATTTCCATGAACACCCTGAGAACAGGCAGCAGCCATATATCTCGCTCCTCCAAATGGTTAATACAGCCAGGAGAAGCACGAAAAAAGCTTCAGCACTCCTTTTGTTTGGGGACACTTCCTCTGTGTATCTTTCTGACCAGACACTCAAGTTGTTCCCTATGAACTGGCTGCATACTCCACTTTATCAAAAGGCACTAAGCAGAGCTTTCAGCTTTTGTAAATTTTAACCACTTTCTATTAGCATGGGCTAAGCTACCATGGTGAAACTGTAACTTTGAATCTGACTGATTTGCAGCTAATCACCTGATATACAAGTAGGCAAAATTCATGTCAATCTTCTCTGTAGAGGAGCACTTAGGGGAATTGAGCTGCATAATGCATCTTAAGAGATGCTGACTGCTCTTCTAGCTTCTAGGCTGTAATATCACAGGAGAGAACAAGTTTCCCAGAAATGGAATTTGCTCCTACAGTGAGATAAACGGTTGATCTACATTTGCAGAAAAATAGGAGGATTTGCTGGATGGCCGATTTCCATTTAGAATTACTCTTTGCTCACGTGAAGGGGCTTGAGTTGTATTCTAGTTGACAAATTTATCAGCAAATCTCATAGTTCAGAGAGGGATTTTTTTGCCATATGTRTGCAACATTGAATATACAATATTGCACATTTTGCCATGTTTTGCCATATTTTGTTTTCAATTATTTTGAGTCTTGCTATTTATTTCAGATATTTGTGCACAGCCAGGAGTTTCTGACTGGCTAGTATAGAATCATCAAGGCCCAAGTATTTGAAAAGCATTAAAATACTTATCTAGCATAGAAAAAAAAAAAAAAAGTGGAATAAGTGACATTTCAAAATACAAGTTATATGTTACCATACACACATTACAATGGKTTATACATTACCAGGATGGCTTTTACTGGTGGATTTAGATAAACAATGGCATAACTATATATGAAGAACTATTACAAGATCACCTACATAAAGAACAAAATATCTGCCCTGATCAAAGGAAGCTTTCTCTAAAAAAAAGAGTAATTTGGTTCCAGAGTCTGTAGTGCAGTTCTTGGACACAAAGCATTGCTCAGATACAGGCTCCTTCCAAAAACTTTGTAGAATTACAGATTGTATAAACCAAACTTAACGAATTTAGAAACAGGTGCCCCGAGCTTTTAAAACAGAGGCCTCATAAATAGCATGCAGGCATTAGAACACCTGACAACTTCACAAAATAAAAAAGGAAGGAACATTAACAGGATTTGGGGGAATCCAATTAAAAAAAATAAAAAAGCAGATATTGAAAAGAAGTATCAAAAAAGAAATAACAGGGTTTTGGGGKTTTTKGGGKTTTTTTTTTGKTTTTTTTGTTAGGCATTGAGGAGTTATAAAACTTCCTCAGCCATTCTCATTGCTATAACTTTCCTACTTTGTCACTAGTACCCAAGCTACTGTAATCACCTAATTTTACTTTATTGCACTGCTTATCCCRCGCTTCTGATGAGATAAACATTTCCAACAGGGGTGAACCTTGAGATGATGACAGACCAGACACAGAGTGTGAACAGAGCAAGCTAAAATACGAAAAGGAGGAGAGAAAACRTGCTTACTTTGCACTCCTTGGATCTGGACCAGGGAAGCAGGATCCTAGCAGGATCTCACTACTGAGATATATTTGAAATAGCAGGCAGTGACTTCAGCTCATGAACGTCCATAAAGTTTCACTTCAAGAAATCCAAGACAGAATTGGCTTCCTGATGACACTGAACAAGTGGATAGCTTCATATAAAATGYGGCTACTTGAACAGTACTCAGAACTGACCAGTTTGAACCTCATGGGTAGCCTTTTACCAATGACATAGAAGATGTCTGCACCATTTGAGAATGTACCAAAGCTAGTATAGGTAGTAGCATCATGTCCAGAATCAATAAAACTGTGGAATTACAGTGCTTTGCCATGGCTTTTAGCAGAACTCAGTACAGTATTAACACAGCTACCCTGCTTGCTGACACCTTGAAAGACACAGACAGACAGACCATCTCTTTCAGAGGCAATTTCAATTACTTAATCGCATCTCCAATCTGAAAAAAAACCCCCTCAGTCTTTCTCTGCCTCTCTGCTACCTGTTTCTAAAACACTGGACTGTGAGAATTTCTCTCTCACTGATTTTTGGGAGTTCTTCCTTGCTACATCTTTGTTCAGTGAGTGGCACTGCAATATCACCAATCTTATCACTGATCACGATACCTCTGGTGATTCCTATCATTACTACCACTTGTATTACTATTATTTGTTATCTTGTTATCTTTTACCAGATCATGTGATTGCCTCCTGCTTCTCACTTTCATACACCRCACCATCCTTGACTGCTTTGTTTGCCGTATGTTTTGTCAACATTGCTTTACTGGAAACGCCATTTCCATCTGAGAACATGTTGGGAAAGTAAGAACAGGGTGGTTATTTTTGGTATAGCACATTTTGTCACACCAGGGAGGAAGAGGTTACATTGCAAGGACAAATGTGTCATGATTTCCAGGGTATACCAATCTGTTTAGAAGCCATAACTGCAGGTGTGACAGAGCTCGTGGCACCACACTAATGTCCACAGCAGGATGCTAGTGAAAGCCTGTAGTGAACGACTCTACAGTGACAAACTTTGATGACTTGGGTTCATGCTGAGAAAAGTAGTTGTGCTGAAGTCAYGGAATAAGTAGAAAACAATATATCCTCCTACTCAATTGTTCTCTTTGGGTAGTTTTTAGGTACTATGAACCCCAGATYAGAATCATTTCTATTTCCACCAGAGCTCTTATCAATTTATATCAGCAGAGAATTTGGCCTTCCCTCTTAGTAACATCAAATGTCATTCACAGTTACAACTGTGATAAATTTGAAGTTACTCTGTTCTTTTGAGCTAAGAGTACTGAATGCAAATCCAATAGATGTATCCTAGTTTTATAGGGAGATAAAAGAAAGGAGGCTGCATCTCAGCACTTAAGCCCCAAAACTAACATACAGCAAAAGGAATAATCTTGTAAATGAATTATTGGAACTGAACAAATATGGGAAATAAAAAGATCTGTAAGCAAGGAGAGAAGAGTTAAGATACACTGCCTGGAACTGCAATCAATTTTCTTTTCCCAGTAGAAGTGCTCCTAGACATGTTATACCAGCTGCTGCCTATGATATATGCCCCCTACCTCTCCATATGCTTTATGTATGTGCTAGCATATCACTCTGCAGTCAGCCAGCAGCTTTAAAATTGTCACTTTGATAGCTCACCTTCTGACACTTCCCACCCTCTGTGCTTGTGAACTTAATTTAAAGTCTCAACTCTACTTATATACATATACAGGCAAACCCAAAAAGGTACTTTACAGTGACTGTTGGGCCATCAGCTTCTTTGTGGGCAGGTGCCGCAACACAGAGCTCTGGCGTGAGCTAATACAGATGGTTTCATCAGCCCACGGCCTGTAGGGACAGAAGAGGTATCATGATCATGTAGTTTGATACTCTGCACTACACAGGCCATAGATCTGGTGATTCATAGATTAATATCTCCGAGGCCACTCAGGCCACAGAATTATATTGAACTAATAACTGGTGTTTGACTCATAAATCTTCCAGCAAGGTGTCTGCTTTTGGTTGGAAGATCTCAAGAAATAGAAAATTCATACTTTTTCTCAGTGCCCTGTTGCAAATCTTGATTGTTAAGTAATTGTGCCTTACTTCTCATTTGTTTAAATACAGAGTTGTTAATTGCCATTCCATTTTATTCCACTAGATTCAAAAYCAATTTAGCACTTTGTCTCTTCATGGAGATATTTGCAAGCAATAATTATAGTACCTTTGGATTTTCTTTTTGATAAGCTAAACATAAATTTCTTCAGCAAGGCCTTGGCCTTTTATAAATCATAAACCCATTACATTCAAAGATATTTATCTTCCACTTTACCCAAATGGAAAAGAAAAAGCTCCTTCATGATGATGCTTCTTGAATCAGTTGGAGTTTTCCTGATTCACAACATCCTCTGAGGCTCTGCTTCAGAACAGTTAACATATGTAATTTAGCTACAAAGATCTGTAACAGGGAATGGTCCACCCGCATTACATGTGGTGTAATGTAAAGTTCAAGTTAGTCATCGTTGAGCCTTTGTTTTTGCTGCAGTCTCCGTTAGGGATGAGCAATGCCAAAACCACAAAATTTTAGTTACAACACTATGAGATAMAGTAAAGAAGACAGTAATCACCAAAACCATCTCTTTAGATTGGGTGGTCCTATTCTGTGGAGCATTATGTTTTCCCTGTAGGCAGATTTCTCTCCCACATTCTTACCACAAAATGAAAGAAGATACGCTGTCTTCTAGACCATAGATGAAACAGATTGTGTACTTTTTCACCCAGAAGAAATGGGAAAATATTTGCTTTCCTTGAAATGTTGACAGAATTAACTCAAACCACCACAATTCTCAGAAGAAGTGAGTTTGGCCATTGGAGGTAAAAATCCCTATACAGTCAATGGAGGAAAATTAGATGTCACCAAAAGGCAAGTTAGCYTGCCAAAGAGGCATTCCACCTCCCTCCATCTACATTCACCTGTAGCGTGGTCAGACTCTCTCCACACTGCATGGGAACCCACGTTGACCTCACATAACAGAAACAAGGGACACAGAAGACATCCAARCAGACACCTGAATAAGGCCTGTCTAGCAAGTGTTTTGGATTCACACCACCAAATCTGATTTTGAAAACAGGCTCCAGATGGTGAAAGACAAACGAAGAGGCATCATCATTCAATGGTYGGAGCACCTACTCAGAAAGCCAGAGACCCCAGGCCCTTTTTTTTTCACTCTGGGAGTGTGTAAGCTCAGTTATCACAGAATAGTTGGACTTTGAAAAGGCCTCTGGAGATCATCTGGTCCAGCAGAGAAGTTTAAGCATGACACTCTGTGTGACACTCTACTGTGACCCAAATAGAAGAGCACTATGAATAGCAGAATGTTAAACACTAAACTAAATACTTATCAACATTTATTTGTGGCAAGATAGCAGCAAAGAATTAAGAGGACGTGGAGAGACATCTTAAATGCTAAAATCTTGCATATGTTACCACAAATTTTACAAGAAGACTATGCTGATATTGTTTTTAGTCTGACACAGCTGTTTGCTTGCTTTCAGTTTAAGAAATTTTAGGACAATAGATTTTAGCTAATTTATTTAAAACTAGTGCAACTCCTACACAAAAAGAAAAAAAAAAAAAAAAAAAAAAAAAAAGAAGCCCTAACTCAGTATTATGGGTATATTTCTATATAACACTTACAATGCAGAATGCTTTTAAATCTTTTCTCCCTAGCGAACAAAAATCTCAAAATCTCCAACCTTCTCCGTCAGTACACTGTAGGTGTTCTTCTATTCCTCTATGGAATACAAATAATTGCTATCTCTCTGCCAGGAAATTATGCAATTTTGCAGTATCAGCTCACTAGCAGAGTATAGAGAATTGCTTGAAATATTCAGKTTTTTTCTGCTATTAGAAGAAACCCACGAATAGAATTACTGAATCTCCCCATAAACCTTCTAGAACTTGAAAGGCACTGATCTTACACTGTTACAAGGTTGCACATAAGTATATATATATATACACATATTTTCTAAGGGATATGTATGAAATTAATATGTATATATTGTTCATTTAATTCACTACTGAATTTACTAGAAGTAAGTCAACAGTGAATTCAGGGGACATGTTATTGATAACAACGGGGTTAGTCATTCATAYAAATGCACAGCATATTTGTTCTGAAGTGCAGCTAACTGGATGCAGCTGTTAACACCCTCAATTTCTAAGCCAGAGTGACAGCACGATAGTTTTGCTGGATGCTCTGAGATTTAAGAGAAACTGAATGGGGAGATTACGAGGTCAGGTAATACTGAGCTTGGGCTGGCAGCAAAAGCAGTATTGAGCAACATGAGAAAGGAAAAGGAAAATGTTAGACTGTGGAGAGGTTTCCGACATTTTCAGGTGTGAATTGTGGAGTCTGAGTGTTGTAGGAGGACAAATTATCAGCCCCTATAATAAGTATTATTTTATGAATAAACAATATCCAGGGTTTTTTTTTTTAAAGATCAGATAGCAGCAGGATGCTACCATTTTCCTTTCCTTTTAAAATTTTAACTGAGATATACTAAGCTAAATCATTYACAGGGTATTTGTGTTCAGATTCTCTAGCTATTCCTGAGCCCTTTTTCCTTTCCTTTATTTCCACCTCTACAAAAAGTTTACACCAATACTCACTAAGATATCAAATGTGTGATCTCACAGCCCTAAGATTAATTACTTTTGGCCAGGTACAGCAAAATACTGCAACCTTGAAGATTTTACTGGAAAAAAAAAGTATTATTTAATGTTAGTTACTGAAAATCAGTTACCTGGAAGTTTATTCTCAGTTCAAAGCTTGAAAGAGGATGATCTGATATCTGATACATGATAAAGAGAGAGGAAAACGTATTAAGTTTTTGCAATTACTCTTCTTTAGTTGAAGTTAACTACTTCATTTGAGATATTTCTAGTCTTTAGACTAGAAATTACATATCTTCATTTCACTATCAAAAACATATGTAAAGTCATATCCTAAATGATAAATGATATCACTGAGTAAATTCCTGAACATGTTAGAGCTGAAGGCAACCAGTCTGACTTATGGAAATATTAACAGCGAATGCAGTGACTAGAAATCAGCAGATGCTTTCAGAGAAAGGCCAGGATTTAAATTGTCAAAAACTTAAGAAACAGTAAAAGAAATAAATCAAAATACATTCAGCTGTAATTACTATAGTCTTCAAGTAATTAAAAATCTAGGTCATTATGTATAATATGCAATAATACTAATTAAGCTACTGACAAAGAGAACAACTGAATGGCAGGTGATGGCAGGTGAAATTTCAAACAATGGAACAATGGTATGTCCCTGTGTACAGAATATTTATTCATACTCCATGGTGCATTGAATTAATTAGTGTTAATAAATATGGACTTGACTATCCAGTATTCCAATGCAAATCAGAATTCTTAAATGGCAATGGCAGGGGCTCTGTCTCTTTGTATTTACTAAGTACAAGAGGAATGTCCTCTTTGAGGAGTTCAAAAGGTTACTAGAATTCACAGAGAAGAATTAAATATTACTAGAAATAAGGCAACACCCTTTATATCTGGATCACAGCAAATTTTTTTTTCCCTCTGRRGGAAACAAAATTGTTGGATGGATCTAATTTTAGCTATAGAATGAATCATCTTCTGGAAATGTCTCCTTCTCCTTTAAGAGAAGATCCTTCTCCTTCCCTCTCCTTCTCTAAAGGGAACGCAGAGGACCAGAATAGAGTACATGACTAAGAATATTTCAGTGACTGTAGTCACTGTAAGACTAGACTAACCCCTTACCTTTAAAGCAGCTCCTTCAATAGATTCACTCATTGTGAGTCTGCCTATAATCAGGAAATTTAATTTGGATGATGTGGTTGAGGAAATGTTCATATGTATATGAACTAAACAGTCTAAGAACTAMGTTCATACTTAAATGAAGCATTAAATAATCAGAAATGTCCTTAAGCCTGCTTCCAACTTGGAAAGAGACCTAAGCATGTGCTTAAAATTAAGAATGTGCTTTATGTTTTCTTAAATGAAGGTAGCCATATAGACACACTTAAGTGCTTTCTTAATACAGACTGAACAACCAGATGAACCCCTAACTCATCTCTAGTTTTTCTCGTTTCTCTAGTTTCTCCAGTTTTCACTTGAGTGTTTGAAAAATACCTAATAGGACTCCATGATATAGGAGATTTCTGAACCAAGATCTTTCCCAAAACATCCTGACCTAAACCAGTTCYACTCCTAAACCATCTCTTTCACAGACATTTTCCAGACTGATTTCACAAGCAGAAATTCATATTAATCATCTTGATAGAAAAAAGATATGTTCAAATTATTCAGATTTTTTTTTTCCTGAAGTTATGTTTATTGCCCAGACTTAGAACTTCCTGGGCAGCTTTTAGATTTTATGGGAAGGAAAGCTATTTCTACATAAAGCATTGCAAATTTTACAGCAAAGCATGTATGTATGAGTAGAGTTTTCTGTAACTCACCAGAAAAAAAGGAAGCTGGCAGAGTCTCACTGTACCAGCAGAAGTAATCTCCATATCACATTCTCCTTCAGCATCTCCCATTTTCCTTGAAGTTTAATGCCTTACATGCTGAATAGGAATGTAGAGATTATAAAAATAGATCTGTGGTACTTTAATATGAATATGCATAATGTTGCAGAAACAATCACTTAAAATTGCAACAGCATTCACACATGTCATTTAAATGAATTTCTAGGAACCCTGTGACATTATATATAGAGTGAAACATTTGGAGTCTGCATTAAAAACAAAGCAAAACTCAGAGCATAATTTGGTCAGCAAAACCATTCACTGTGTTTCCCAGAGCCTGATTAGCTTTGATTGAGTCTGGTAAGTTGTTGCAGTTGGGCTTGTTGTAGTTCTAACATGTGTGTTTTGGGATTTCTTTCACTTTGTTTTGGTTTTTGCAGCTGTATATTCTCCTGCTGAACACCAAAATCTTGAAGTASAGCCAATCTGATAGAGTGAACCACCTTTGCAGCAGTAAAAAAAATGACCAGCATCCAATTTATTATTAGAACAGACCATTCTAAATCTTTACTCACATCACAGCTTGAGCTATACCCATTTTTGAATAATAATTTATTTGACTCTTGCACAGGTAAAAGGTACAAGACCAGCAGATTAACTGCTTTTAACACCACATGCTCTTTTASCTGGATCCAAGGAGAGACAAATCCCGTGTACTCAGTTATACTTTGGGGAACTCTTTCTTTCTATATAAAATTTGCAGAAACAATTTATCACCAGTGGCTTAGCAACCTCACTTAAGYGAGATGAACAATTTGCTATTCAACCAGTTAACAGGGGTGTGGGGAAAGGCTTTTAAAATTCAGAGAGCCATAAGGCACCTACTTCTCTATAAGAGGCAGTGGGAATCACATATATAATGCTTGGTATTAGCATTTAAGGYCCTCCCAGAGCTCTGGATTTACAGTTGCTTTCTCATTTGCTCGCATTTGCTTGTGAATAGTCTTTTGAAAGCAAGGGGATCAACTGTTTCAGGATGTTAGGGAGTCGAGTCACATGATAGCTGGGAACACATGCATGTTCATTTGGTGATAGATGAAAGAGTAGGGKTTTTTTATTATTATTTTGCTGAGCAGACACCAGGAACAGATTAGGAAAAAGTATTTTTTTGCTATTACTTTTAAGTTTATACTAAGATTTTAACAGGGGCTCTCACAACCCTGTCTGTCATGTAAGAACAAGACAAGAAACAAACAAACAACCCCAAAAACATGATCAGCATAGACGTGCTCATTGTGATGGGAGCTTCTAAACTTCATGTTTGTCTCTAAAAGTTTGCTCTGCCTGCAGGCAGGGGGATGAGTCCACGCACCCCTTTGGGACTGGTCTCTGGGAGCTTGTGGATTCATGAATATGCTATCCAGTGGTCACAGGGGAAAGCAGCCTGGGGAAGCCTGAGAAGCCCCTGGTCTTTGCTAATAGTTGTGAGCCTTTTCCTCCCTCTAGAGTGCTGAGTCATTGGTGCAATTCTAACAAACTCTATTAGGATTGTTGAAAACATCTCCTCGTTACTTAATTAATCACTGAACAAAGGAAGTGACTTGACCAAAAGTCAGCAAACCCACAGATTTTCATGATTACTCAGGCATGTAGCAGAACGAAAAGAAAAAAACTTTAACAGTTTAAAGCTGTTTTAAAACACATACAGCTAAAATCACATGAGTTATGAGGAAAAAAAAAAAAAAGTTCAAGCCTCCCCTGTTCTAGGAATTCTGAGGAGCTATTTTTAAAACAGTGATAGGCGCACAGCTCAGCAACAGGGTCTTGGGATCATCATGCACAGCCTCATGGTGCAGTATTTTAATTTGGTGCAACTATATATTTATCACATGCCAGTCTTATGTTCAGATAGTGGGCTGAAATACTGAAGTATCTCTGCTTTTATAATTAATCCAAAGCTATGGAYAGCAGTTCAATGACAAGACCAAAGTCAGAGAATTTCAGTATCAATATGATGAGGATYATATCAAGCACGTAGCAAGCAAGTTATCGTAATATGCACTTTCAAAAAAATATAAGGACAGCATTACTTTGTTAGGATAATGATCTTYGGGTAAATTCAGCTGCAATTCTGCATAGACTTGCTTCTGGAATTCACCTGAGGTGCATGAAGGAAGGAAAGGGAAGCAAGGCTTTTTGCTCTTGCACATACAGAAAAGAAATGAGTCATAATTTGGTATCCTATTATCCAGAAAACAAAAATGTCAAAAATGTAGCTGGTAAGCTAAAAATGACTGCAAATGCCTCAGTGCTACACTCCAGGAAATATCATCTGCTATTTGACTGGATTTTAACACCAGGTWTAATTTAAGACTGGGGTAACAAAATATGTCAGACTTGAGTGTCAGGACTTCAGACTTTCACTCTTTCAGCCATTTTCTTAATTTTTAAAAGATTTAGAAAGAAACAGCTTGTTGCTATTATCATATCGATAATACAGTTCAAACTAAACAGGCAGGTATCATGCTTACAAACTGAAAGTCTAATCAAGCCAGTATCTTGCCTTCTGCAGCGGCCAGTAATAAGGGCTTAAGTAAAGTTTACATGGCCCAGAAGATTTTACAGTGAAACTTCTCCTGGTACAATCTTCCAGCTACTGAAGCTTAATCTCTTTTCTCAGAGACCATACGTCTTCATACCAAAGAGGTAGGAGAGCTCCTGATAGAGATTTGTGTTATAAATTTGTCTTTGCAATCCATTTATCCTCTTGGCATTCAGAACTTCTAGTCACAAAGACTTCCACTGTTTAATTGAGCATTGTGTGAGAAAGTCCTCCGTCTTGTTTGCTTTAAAGTTCAGTGTGATAGCTTTATTTTATTTACCTTTCAGCTCTTTTGTTATGAGAAATCCATGTACCAAAAATTTGCTCTCAGATACTCTGAACTCAGTAAATGTTGATATTATGATGTACCACCTGCACATCTATCCAACTTGCTCTGCTGCACTATGCACTGTCCAACCACCTGCCAACATCCTGTTCATATATAGTGCGAGCAGATGATGGGCTTTTCAAGGGTGCTGGGCATTAGAAGGGAATAGAGGCAGGAATTCAGTGGCTTTTGAGGCACTCTTTCTGCTCTTTGGACATAAGAGACGATCACAAAGAATTTGTGACACTTTGTCCATTGAGCTCATGACCCTACCTATTTTCTCCCTCTGGTGTTATTAAATGAACTGCTTTTCATGGAAAGCCAACTATGCTATACAGAAAATAGGGTCAACCTACATACTCAGTTCACTGATGATGCCTCACACAGAGTGATGGAGGAAGGGTACATACTGCAGTCACATTGGAAAGTTTACCTAAAACCAGATTATTTACAGATACTATACTAGCATTTCCCCCAAATAAGCTTTACAGCCTAATGGGGGTGCACTAAGCACTAAATCCTTTAACAGTGAAATAACTATGAAGTAGCGGGTATGCTGCACTCAAAGGATATAAATAAAACCTGAAGGTTCAAGTATAAGTCAGAGGGTGATAAAAAGAAAGCTGTATGCCTAAAATGCAAAATAGGAAGGACAGCTATTTCCTCTCTCCMGAGTAAATCCCCATGTATTGGCCTGATGTGAGGGTCAAGAGCTTGTTCAGTAATAATTACTGTTTTGACTGTACAGGGAAAATCTTATTCTGTGCCGAAAGGGTTTCACAGCCTAATTGCACTTACAATCACTGGCAGCTTATGCACCACATAAAATAGATTATGCTTGCACCTTTGTCCATCCTGGGAAATAGATATCCTTTTTATCCTTTTGCTGGTCACAGAGATTTAATTCTCTGTGTCATTACATCAGATCYGAGTTTGGCCTACTCAGAGGGTCAGGAATCTTTGGCTCATACTCCCCATCCTTGTAGCAGAAAATGAGTTGGAAACAGGAAGAAAACAAAACCATCGAAGTCAAGGGGAAGACAGTACAATATGAGGTAATGTATAAATAGACTGCTGTTCCTCCCAGAGATGGGAGAAGGTAAATAGYAGGAAATGGTGCTTTGCTGGCATCTCCCCTATCCCTTCACTCAGGATTCAGCATATCTCCAGCTGCGCTGCAGCTGTAGCTGTCCTTGAGCTGCAGTAAATCTTCGACACACGGGAATCACCTGAGCTGCACAGTGCTCGCCTACCTAGGGTTTTTAAGGTCTAAAGTGTGTAGCTGGCAGAGGACTGCAGAAAGCTGATGCCATCGCTCACACATCATGTGTGACCGGCAGCCCTTCATGATCACTCCACACCAAGCAGCTGGGCCTCACGGCTGGTTCTCACAAGCAGAGCCTTTGGTTGAGGAATGAAGCACATCTCAAACTCATGGCTGGGAAGGAACCGACTGAACCGCTGCAAGAGCTGTTACACCCTGAGCAGCAACCCAGGCAAAGCAAGGCTGAAGCAGCAGCTCTTTCTCCTCTGGTCTGTGGATWCAAACAGACAGCCAAGGCTAGGAATATCTCACCGAGAGTGGGATATTCCTGGGAACTTTCCCCTCAGCCCATCTCAATCTCATCAACATTTCTGCAGGCTGAGATTATATTAGCATTATGGCTTGTCATGAAAAAAGAGCAAAGACAGGGATTTCTAGTCCTATTTCCTACCACTGTCAAGCAAAACTTCCTGGATAGAGACTTTTTGCTTCAGCTTATTTATTTTCTTCCTGCAAGTGCTGCCTAAACCATCCCTTCCTGTTGGGAACAACAGCTGCAGCATACAGCATCAGCTTGCCAAACCTGAGAGGCTGTGAAACATCATTTACCTTGGAGCAAGATGCTATCAGAAAGAACAACTGTGTGGGCCTGACTATGAATTCATTACATAGCTGTGCTTAAGAGGAGGAGGAGAAGTTACTGTATCAGAGGCAAAAGAGGTCCCACTTTTATGCTAACACTTTTGGACCTGAAAGGACTGTCACATCTGAAAGCATTACAGAGACAAAATAGGAAATTWGGTTTCCTTGCTCAGAAAAGGACTCTGAGGTTTCAAAGGTTGCAAATACAAACATATTCACTAGGGCAGGAAACTGATACTTCTTCTGTAGGTTAATGGGGACATGGTGGCCCCARAAGACCGAGTAATCGGCTGATGAAAGCCACAAGGCTGACATACACGCTTCCCAGCATACCTGCATTATCCCACAAATCTGGAGGAACCTGCGTAAACACCACAGGCTATAGATAAAAAAGACCTTTCAGTTTCTTTCTTGTTGCTTTCACCATTTGGCCTTTTTTGTTGTTTTTTTGTTTTCTGATTTTTTTTTTTTTATTTTGACAGAAGAAAGTGTTGTATCTGGAGGCTAGGAGAGAGTTCACACACAAGATGGAAATTAATGATTAATCGCATTTTTTGTTCCTCCCTGCTCCCATCTTTCGCTCAGTGCCTTTGCTGCCCCTTCTCCCCTCCGRGTGGTGGGATGAGGGGTCAACGGGAGGCAGCGAGCACTGTGAAGCTCTTTGTTTAGTGCCTTCATCTCAGGCTCTCCAGGAAGCGATCGGGACTGTGCAGAGCTTGCTTCCCTTTCAAACCTCACATATTTCCCATTAAGGATGAGTGGGAAAGGTCAGGGAGGGTCTCTTTTATGTCCTGCTGGAGGGCAAGCAAAAACTCTGTGAAATGGGTCCCAGGCTCTCTGATTTCTTGGGGTTTCCAGACTACTGGAATAAGCAAGAAGAGTCTCAAGAAAAGTGAAGATAACAAGATGTTAAAGGTGGGGGGTTGCAGCCTACGCTCTGCTCTGCCAGAATATGAAACTTTCTATGTAATCTTGATGTATCATTCTCCTTAGTTTTGAGGCTAGGAAAGTGGCCTAGAAAAGAACAAAGAAAATAGGTGCAGAAGCATTAAAGATTACTGTAAAGCTGAAATGTTGCCAAGACACACTCTGGTGTTTCATCCTTTCCCAAAACATGGGGAGTTTGAACCRCGGGGTGCTTGGGACAGCCCTCCTTGCTGGGAACAGGACCACGTTCCTCTTGCCAAGCCTCTGTGGCTCTCCTGGTCTCGCAGGAGAGGAGGTTTGTTGTGGGGTGACCCAGTTTCACAGCAGGGCTGTTTTCCCAGCATTTCCCTTGCTATGGCACATCCTCCCCTAAGCATATCCTCCCTTAAGCATGAATTTGAAACTTACCACAGCCAGCATCCCTGTTAGCGGGCAGGACCTACTGTTTCATGCAACAGCCATTTCTTAAATAAACTGTTTTCACCTGTGGTTTGTTTCTTGACCTAAGGCTGTGTATATTTCTGTCACCTGTGTTCAGGCCATCTTTGCCAGGTAAATCCCATGAAAAAACCTAACAGGGAAACCACYGAGCTCAAGCAGCTTGGGGAACCCAGAAGTGACATTTTAGGCAAAACAAAGTACCCTCACCTTAAAATCTGCCTACCTCCGAGCTGTCCGCCGCTTTGGCCATTAGACAAGACTTTGTACAAGCACTTGCTCACTCCGAGGCAACTAAATATTTCAGTTCCTTTTYTTTTTTTACTTTCATGCTCCTACCTGTGGGCTCCCGACCGCCCGGTTTGCTCGTTGTTTGTGTCACCCTGCACGATGCTCAGCGAGAGGCCCACGCRGCCGGTGCGCCCTGACCTGCGCGGCCTTCTTGCCACCACAGCTCCCAAATCCCCCGTCAAGGAGGACACAAGGAGACATAAAGGTCATGGCACGGTGTGACAATCCCTGACCGCTTCTCTGAGCATCCAGAACTCGCTGAGCTTCAGACACACAAAGCCGCTGGGACCATCGCAGGTGGCATCGCCACAGCGAGACCTGCCCGCCACATGTCGGCCTGTGCAGGGCACCGTGGCCGCACGCTGATGGCCACCCGGCCTGTGTGGGGCACCATGGCCACGTGGTGATGGCTGCTCAGCCTGTGCGGGGCGCAGCAGCCACACGGTGATGTCCACTCAGTCTGTGCAGGCACTGCAGCCATGCAGTGATGGCCGCCTGGCCTGTGCGGGGCACCGTGGCCTCACAGTGATGGCCGCCCGGCCTGTGCAGGGCACCACGGCCTCTCGGTGATGGCCGCCCGGCCTGTGCGGGACACCGCGGCCTTGAGCTGACGGCCGCCCGGCCTGTGCAGGGCACCACGGCCTCTCGGTGATGGCTGCCTGGCCTGTGCGGGGCACCGCGGCCTCACAGTGATGGCCGCCCGGCCTGTGCAGGGCACCACGGCCTCACGCTGATGGCCGCCCGGCCTGCGCGGGGCACCGCGGCCGCACGGTGCGCCTGGCCGCTGCTCAGGGAGCGCTGCTGACCGCCCCTGCGGCCTTTCCTCCTCACGGGAGGTCGCTGGGATGGCTTCGCAGCCCTATCCTGTGGTGGTCGGGCAAAACAGGATGAGCTTCGGCCTCAATTTCAGGGCTGTGTTTTTCTTTCCACTTSCACTGCGGCCGTTTGAGGTGTTTTGGCGGTCATTGACAAACAGTTAATTCAGCCTGACCCCCCTCCTTCCCGCCTAGCCCTGCAAATGAAACCTTCGGCTACTCTTCGTAGTCCCTGTGATGTGCGGGATATAAAATGATCTGTGTTTTGGTAGGAACGCGCGTCCAAGCGCACGGCAGCCACCGCCGGCTCCCGCAGCAGCGCAGGCCAGACCGGGAGCCACCCGGAGACGCCTGCAGCAATACGAACACGTTACCCCGTGCCGAGCTCCGGATAAATATATCCGACAGATAAACAACACCCACTTGCTGAATTAAAAAAAAAAAAAAAAAAGAATAGCAAGGCCAGGAGGAAAGACGTCTTTGCTTTACTGCTGGCAAGCTGAGGCAGAAACAGATTAAATGCCCTGCCCAAGACACCACAGGAAGGCTGTGTGGGAGGCAGGAGTGGAGATACCTGCACATCGGCCGCTGCCTTAGCCACAAGTGCTTCCCTTCCCTAAATGCAGTTTGGATTCGTGCTACGCACTGGCAAGACTGCCMCGACCCAGGAAATGTCATTCTCMGTTTACACCCATTAAAGGACAAAAGCAGTTGCACTGACGGTGCAGATGATTCTGGTCAATGAGAACTGAAAGTGCCACTTTCCWGCTGCCCGCTCTCTGCTGATGGCCRGGCATTTCTGAAAGGGACTAACTCAGCATTGAGTTTTGCACTGAAAAGGAGTARTATCAACAGTCCTGAGCCCTGGCTTGGGACGCGAACCTAAGAGGTGCGTCCGGATTTGGCTACGAGTGAAAAGAGTATTTTCTTTCCGCTGGCTGCCGGCTCGCGAAAGCGAAGGGGTGGAAAACGTCCAACTCGCAAAACTTGAACACAGCTCGTGCTATCTGCAAACGGGGGCCCCTCCCCRCTCATGTGAGCCGCACAGGCAAAAGAGAATGACACATGTGCTGTTTCCTTTTCCAGTTGTAGAGGGGTCAGGAGCCCGGCAAGGAGAGTCTCAACAAGAACAGCTTTCTCCCGGGCTCTTCCAGCTGTTCTGTTCAATCCCGCCRTCGGTTCAGAGCGGGGAAGAGAGACTGTCAACACAAATAAGGCATTTTCCAAAGGCGTAAATTATGAGTTACCAAAACAATACGACCTCTCTACCACGTGAGTACCCTTATCCCCCCCCCTCCCCTTAGAGTACGAGTGGATTTTCAAGTCTGTCTTTTGCTTAAGCAAAAGCTTGTCAATGTGTTTCGTGTGCAGTTGCGGGGGGGGAAAGAAAGAAGGAAAGAAAGGGCTGAGACCTACCCTAAAGAAAAAGAAAAGTTGGAGTGAAACTGCTTTCCTCCTGTATCCCCATGTGTGTGAGCTCGTGTGTGCAGAACTGAATCAGACGGTGCAAACTCGGGATCACAGCAAAGTGGGTAACGCTTCCATCTATATCCTGGCTTAGAAGAAGTTTCATTTGAATGTTTCACCCTCCCCCCTGCTTTCAGGAATGAAAATATAGAGCATTTCGTAAGCTTACTGCCTCTTCTCTAAGTTATTAATGGTGCTGCCCAGCTTGTGTTTAGAGTCCGGAGCTGTCTGTGTGTAACATGAGACGCAAGCCACAAACTGACAGTCTATATTTAAAGTCACAACGCGTTTCTGCTGCTGGAAATCTAGAAACGTGGCCTTAAGGACAAGCAAATTAGTTTCTGAGCAAAAGAGGGTACGGGAGAGCCAGTCCTCTCTTGGCGTAGCTCTGCATATTTCAGTAAGTTTGGGAAAAGGGAGAAYGTGGTTCAGGTGATCACAGACACTTAGCTATGCCATAGCAGTTTCGTTTTGGCATCATTAAGTCATAAAAAGAAAGGGGGAGGGAGTGGGGAAGGGGATTCTGATTTCATACACTGAGAAAAGTCATGGAAAAACTCAAGGTTTTCAGTGCTGCAATAGCAGGATGTGGCTCGGTATCTGTTCTATGACTGGAGTGTATATAATCCTTCCTGTTTTAATCCAAAGATAGTAGTTTAGCAAACAAACTGCTAATAGCAGAATTGTTTATCATACCACAGTATCAGTACTGAAGGCAGAAAGTACAGACAGGACTGCTGGCAGCTGCCTGTGGTTCACAGTTTGATCCAGTGATTGCTATAAGAATATTTGGTCTGTATGGATGTTGACACGATGTTTTCCAAGCTTTGAATGAGGCAGGCTGATCCAGCAGAAAYGGTACAGTGCACACCATCTCTGCCGTCCTAGCCAGCAATTTCTCTTTTGCCTTTGGTCACTTTTGCAAGTTCAGACTAACCTGAAAGATTGGATACTGGCTTTACGTCTCATTTTGTTTTGTTTTATTCTGCAGCTTAATAGATTAAAGTTTTTTTTCTATTATTAGCCTAAAAGAAACATCCAGGGTAGTTCAGGAATCTGATATTTTGGGTTTCTATATGTAAATTAATGCCTTTGGTCCTTGAAAAATGTGTGTACAGGAGTCTGACTCATTAGGGTACACTCTGCTAACTGTGCAATATTATCAGGGGGCCCAGACCCAGACTTGCACCCTTTARCAAAAGGTTTGCCCAGCTGAAGAGTTGAGGCCTGGCCCAATRGGCCTGAGTGTATTTTGCTTTTCAGATGGACTCATGTTGCCAGATACTTCTAAAGAAAGCCCTAAGGTATATCTAGGTGAAGTGTTACTTCTCATGAGAGAATATCACTGTAGGGTTTATCTTTGCAAAATGCAAAATGTCTGATGTGTGAGGTTTTCTTATAATCTCAAACTCTGGGCAGGAGTTTTGAGGTTCAGTTGTTCCACAATGTTATGCTTGCCAATAAAATAGTGTTTTGCAATCTAGCTAAGATTCTGATTGAAATAAAGTCACTATCCTCTGCTTCTTCTGATAATTTCCCATATTGTTTTGGACAGGATGTTCCTGTATCTTGTTTGAATCTGTATCTCTTTGTTTTTTAAATCACACAGATGAAATTTACACATCAAGAACAATATTCAATTAGAGTCAAGTTTGATAGTACCATATACCTACATAATGCAAGTTTCATGCATTGCTTTCRGTTAACGTTTGTAATGGTTAAGGTTTTGGCAGGTAAAGTTTTGTTGTAAAATTCCAGCAAATTTGGTGAATTAGAACATATTGAAAGATCAGTGCATTGACAGTGTACAGTGTGCACAGTGATTGGTAGAGAYAGAGAGTATTTGGGAAGACGGATTTGTTCATAACCATAGTGCAAATTTTGAAATGGATGTGAAAATGCAAAGTGTCAGCAAAGCCTTTATCTGTGTTGAACAAATTAATTCTTTGCTGGGTACCTGCAGGTGAGACCATAGAGCAGCTGCCTACTGATATAAACAAAGTAGTGTTAAGTTACCTAATTGTTTGTGTTCTTTGCTTATCTTCTYGTATTCACTCACCGATGATAAGGGATTTATTCATTCTAGAAATCCAGTGTGACCTGACAAGCCAGGTGAGAGCAGAAAAACTGGTGTTTCAGATCTGAAGTGTTCACATCTGTGAACCTTACAAATATATTCTGCCTCCTGGGGGGTGTCACATTGTCCAACCTTGGGCAGTTTCCGTGCCCAGGTGAGACACTCTGTCTCAGTCAATGGGCTCTCAAAATACACAACAGAGAGACAGGCTAGTCAGCAATTGAGCCTGCCTATGTCGGGTAGATATTTATTTTATGTATTGTTGTTACTGGCCAKCTGTATGTGGTTGGAATAAAATGGAACACCTAAGAAGTCTCCTGCTAAAGCCAGAGTTGGACTCTGGGCTTCAGTTTTATTGGCTGGGATTCGGTACAATATTGTGTTGTGAATAATCCTACAACTTGCAGTTTGTATGATGAGGATGATGATTATACAAAAGGGACCTATCTGCACTGCACGAACAGGAACTCCCTGGAGTGCAACTTCTAAATGCATCTCCTGCTGGAGTTATCCCACTCTGACTTGCCAGGATGTACAGGCWGTAGCTGCCTATGTTATTAAAAAATCTGAGGAATTCTGCAAATCTGGAGGCTGTRTTTGGCCTGCAATTTTTGCCCTCCTGCTTTTCTACTCTGGTGGTCTTCGTTTCTGAGTCATTGCAGAATCCAGTTCCAATTAATGAGACAGTTCAAGTGAGGTGAATAATGCACCCAAATAAATATCACCGGAGCAAACATTCAGTCCGGGGATGCACTGAGCTATGCAAAGGCATCTCTGGGGGTCAAAGGTGTTCATCACTTCGGAGAATATGTGCTGCACTCTATAGGATTTAATCTTTATGACACATACAGAGATCATTTTATTTGAGGCCTCTTATGCTTCATGTGCTTCCAAAGCTGTGCTGTCCAAGGAATTTGGGGGGTGAGASAGCAGTTTCTAGAGGCTGCTATTCCCCATCACCTAGTGTCAGATACAGCCTGCCCTCTGGGGTGGCAGGGAAGCAGTGTAGTCTTGGGCTGCAGAGAGGAATTGGACCAACAAGAYGGCAGGAAGCCAGAATGAATCTCAAGTCATGTCTGGGCTGCAAAGAGAAAAGGAAGGACAGGAATATAGCAGAGCAAATTAAGCCTTGTGACCTGCATGGTTTCCCTCTGCATTGCCAGCTGTAGCTGAGCAGCAGCACCAGACCAAAGACCTTCACTGTCAGGTTAAGGGAGAGCAGAGCTCCTGAGCTGCCAGGGCAGCAGRTCTTGATGCCACCACTGTCCAGCTTCTCCAGCCTGCGGGAACAACAGAGAGGATTTCTGCTGGAAAGAGCCAAGTAGCTTCTAGAAAATTTGAGAGCTTGGCAAAGGTGGCCCTCCATAAGGTCATATAGTAGGTCTTACAGCTGTGARTGGCAAGATCCTGGTTCTGAGAGCAGGCTTATCCTTATCTTTACTTCATAATGAGATACATTGCATGTCCTTTGCATGTTCCTGGAGCAGTCACTCCAGGATTCCACAACTGTCACTCACTCAGAGCCTATGAAAAGCCACAAATGATCCCCCTAGAATTTTAACCTCATTATTCTCTCCCTTGGGACGAGATTTGATTTTACTGCCTTTAATCAATGGAAGTGCTCGTCTGTGACAGTAACTAATAAACAAAAATGGAAGCTACTAATTATGATAATGTTGGTCTTCACTGTTAAATGTGTGAGCATTTATAAGTGAGGAATTCTGTGTATTTTAATAACCTCTCATTTTTAGCACAGAAGGCACTAAATATGTCTCACAAGCATTTATGCAAATTGAATACCTCTGCTTATATATATTTCTCTCATCACTGTGCATATGAATTGGAAAATGCAGCTTTTTACCCCAGGGGCTTCTGCCAGACACCCTCATTGCTTGAGATGTGGATGCAAAAGTTTGTAAATTGAAAGGCTAAGAAGGCACCTCAAATTTCAGTAATTAGCAGCAGAAATTTTGGCAACCTGCTAAGCTGGGGGGGATGTAGTGAGGGCAGAGTTTCTCTCCAAATAGGAGCCTGCTTTTTTAAAATATACAGTTCTCAGCATTTCCAGGGACTACTCCTGACAAAAAAAAMCCAAACAATTTGCACAGTAGATGTTAAAGATTCAGGTTATAGCTGGTTCTATGCTTAAGCCTATTAGTATTACTGAATTGTTCGATGCCCGCGTCTCATTGCTGATGCTGCTGCACCTTTCTTTCTAGGCTCTTGTGGAATATACGGTGCATCCATCACTGTTCAAATGACTGAGTCCAATCAGCAAAGCCTTTTGAAAAACAGGCTTTTGGGACTGCATTCTCTAATGAAAGTCTGTTTGTGTGTCTGCTCTGTGGAGTGCCTGACTCTATTGTTAGTGAGGGATTAGTATTCCTAGAGCATAGAGAAATTCAAGCCAACGTAGGGATCTGATTGTGCTCGGTGCTGTACAGATACCCTTTCTTCAAAAGGCTAATAGACTACATAGAGGGGACAGATTACAGGTAGGAGAGAAATTACTGATTTCCAGGCCCCCAGATGGAGAGGCAACTTTTGGCTCTGGGAAGTTGCCTACAGCACCCAGGAAGCAGGAATTAGTATCAGTTCCAACATATACACTGAGGCAATAGCTTTTGATCTCCCACTCTTTAGTTTTTTTAACATACGATAGATGAAAATGTAGCTCAGAAGTCATTTAGCTACTGTCTTATTTGTTTCTCCCAGAAAAAATCAGTAAACTTTTAAGTATGGTGTTTGGCACTAGTAGGATTTAGATTTTTTTGCGTCCTATCTGAATTGTGGTAGGAAATAGATGAAGAATTGAGAGCTGCCCAGGTGCTGCAGCAATGAGAATACATAAGCTCCTTAGGTGGGCAGGTATTTGGACAGCAGACTGACTGTGTTCTGCTCATTTTTGAAAGTTCCTAAGTCAGGGGAATTTGACAGTGTTATCCCCAGTAATGAGCTCATGAAAAATCCACTGACTGCTAAGTGTTCAGAAAAACTGCTTGGCGAGTAAATAAAAGTGGCACTTGSAGCAATCAGGTTCGGTTTGCCAACTATTTAAGAACAGGAAAAGAAAAAAGAATTGTCTTTTCTGGATAATATATTTCCAACCCGTAACTCAACTACAACCAGTAACGATCCTGCAGCATAATAACAACTGGCATGCAGTTCATAATTTGTAGCCAAAATAAGATCCGTACTCCTCAGTTTCTCCAAGAGTCAGCATGGCCTAATTCACTTTGATTCTTATCTCCCTGCACTGTTTGCATGGAAATCAACTGCACTATCTATGCTATGCTGCTCTATTAGTGCAGATGTACCTTGCACGTGTAGTTTCACCAATGAGACATCTGGCTAAGTGATTTTCCTCTTAATTAATCTTCTCATCTGCAGAGGAGGCCAGCTTCTCATACCTTCTTCTCTTCTGGCATATGTTTCACCACAGGGTTCTTCCTGATGAGGCAGAAAACTTTGCTTAAAATCTCAATGGGTTAAACTTGTTCTGCTGCATTTAAGTTTTAAAGTGATTATTCTCGTCTCTCTCCCTCTCTTTTTTATCTTAGGGAAAAAGAAAAGAAAGAAGGAAAAAAAACCCCTCACTCGTTTCGTCAGGGCGTACCTCTTTTTTCTTCAGATAAGCTCTGAAACGGAGTTAAGCTTTTTATCAGTTAGTTGCAGGGGAGCTTTTGAACACACCCTGAGACAGGACCGTGTCATCCTGAGTGATAAACGACTGTTGCACTGCAGACGGCGTGTTTAAAATGTCTTGTTTTATGAGGCGGTTCACGTTATGAAGAGCACATGTGACAAGCACGTACCCCTGCAGAATCAGACATTAAAGTCTATACATACGTGTGGGTGTTTAGGTTTGGAAACAGAGGGAGTATTTGTAACAGCAAATCCACCAAAGATATTTGATTACATATATGTATATATATGTAATATAGCTATAGGGGTGCATATTATAGAAACAGGTATAAATGCATATACACACACACTCCTTTACACTATGTATATTTTTTTTGCAGTTTAGACTTCTGTTAGTGAAGAATGTTATTACCCTGACTGCATTTCTCTTCAGAGACCCATAAACTAATCTTTTSCCCTTTATATTATAGATGCCTTCAAAAATAGCACAAAATGACCAAGGTTTTGAAAGTTTAGCAGAGACATAAACTCAGTAACAAGAAAGAAGGTGAGAATATAGCTTGGGCTATATATATAAAGAATTGGAAAATATTACAAAATATCCTTTTTATATGATACGGTAAAACATCTGCTAGAGGGGCAATCTTCAAACTATCTCTTGCAGACACCAAATTCAAGTGTCTCGCCTTTGACTGCAGATAGGGTCAGAGCCTGGCAACTCTGCATGGTATAGACCAAGAATCACTCCTTGTTTTTTAATTTAGTCATCACAGTATTGCCTAAATCCATCTTGGACACTATTATAGGACCCATGTCCCAGTAGGCAGGGATGCAGAGAAAAGCAGTGAAAATGACTTAAGAAATGAGGAGGAAATACATATTCCATATGGACCAAGCTAYTTAAAAGGGGAGAACCATGGCTTAGAAAAGGCCAAGTCTGTACTTTTCTGACCCTSAGGCAGCCAGGTGTTTCAGTGAGGAGTGTGTTCCTTTAGGAGCCTTGCTGTGCTATGAGAATTAATACCCCTTCCTGGACAATTTTCTAGTGGAAAAAAAAATCAGCTTAATATACTCACGCTAAAATAAAAGCAACTTCTTTACAAAATATCTACCTTGCTTTGTAAGTGGAATACTCACTAAAGAATCAGTTCCATTTTATTCTGTAGGTCTGTGTCCACCTCAAAGAGATACTGGAAAAAATAATTTTTATTAGAACAGCTTTCACAGAATTGTTACTAGAGGATCCTCCCATGTAACCAAGATTTATTCTCTGTACTCAACAGAAATAAGTTTGTTTTCTCTGAGCAAATATCTATATTTACAGGAAAATCAGAGACTTCTCATTTGCTAATTGGATTTTTTTAAAAAAGTCAGTCATTTAAAATGGCATGAAAAAGCAGCTCCTGGTGACCAACTTCAGCTAAAGCAAATACTCCTCAGTTAAAGTAAATAGCCCACAATTTGCTTTGTAACAGATGATTAAAGAGCTATGTGTATGAATAAGTSGATAAAAAATATTTCCGGTGAATTGTGAAGAATTAAGGTATAAGTTTTGTCATCCAAGAACTCAGGCATTGCGTGCGAGTTTTGGAAAATACTGAAGCAGCTTTGAAATGATACATTCTGGATTTTCATATTTTATTTCTATGTGTATCATCAAATTCCATTTCCCGGATGCAAAGGTCTTGTCCCAGAGCGGCCCAGGCTCTGATCTGTATTTCCTTCGCACAGCTGCCCCTCGTGTTGTCTGGTCTGCCCTGCTCACAGACATCCCCTGCAGCTCCTATTCCTCATGCCTGTCCCTTTCCCAGCCTTCCTGTAAGTGCTGGTCCCCTATTTCCTATGCCTATATGCCTATTTCCTCCCCTATTTCAAGGATGTTCTRCAAGTCCTGGCAGTGGGAAGGAAGAGAAACTGCAACTGTAGGCAAGGAAGACATAAATCTTCCCATGTCTGTCTAGGCTGGAGCCTTGTTTCCTCTGGGAGTCGTYCTCTCTTCCGTCTCCATCCCTGTTCTGTTCTATTTGTTTTTTCTTTGCTSTCTCATCTCTGCAGATTGCTATGAAACAACATCTTCCCCTCTCCAGATCTTTCCTGTCATCACATAGGAAGTTTTATTTACAACCTGAGACACTTGCTTTTTTTTTTACATTCTGGATCCCATGATTGAGAGAGTTTATTATTGTCCATCTCACTTGAATTTCCATAATTACATCAGTGCAGTTTGCTTTCTTGAACTCTGTGTTGCACACAAAGCCAATTTTCCCTTCAGTGAACTCATTGGGATTTTTTTTTTCTTTTAACGAACAAGCCAAGTCTGGTTCCTAGTAGTGATTCAGCCCTTTGTTGCAACAGGGAGGATGCACAGGAACGTTACAGGAAAATCTGCAAAAGGAGTTGAACAGACAGACTGAAGAAGAAAAAAAMCAACAACTTTCATTCTGAGCCAAGCTTCCTTTCCAGCTTCCCCTTTGCTTTGGGAAAAGAGGAAGTCGTGTTTTTCACATTCCTTTTCATACTCACTCTCTATGCTGTGAGCACTCCACTGCTTTTGCCCATCACTTGTCCCATCCCTTCCCCAGTAACAACAAACAGTGAAGTGAATGTGAGAACTTGAAGTTATTTTACCCTTTAAGAAAGTGGGCTAGAAACATGGTGAGATAAGAATCTCCCAAACTCTAGCCCCAAGCCATATCCATAAAGCCCTGTGACCTACTGTATCTTCCTGTGGTAAGAGATGGGAGAGACGAGTTTGGTCAGAGGGGAGCTGATTTACTCCTAGCCTGGACTCCTTTCTGTGTTTTGAGGTCTTCACTGAATGTCTCCTTCCTTCTCATTAATAACYTCTCATCATTCTTCCACTGACGTCCTTCCCATTGCCTCTTGACAAAATCCGGTCGTCTCCTTGTAGAAAAGTACTTTTTTTGTTGTTGCTGTGATTATTCTGTAAATTTCTCAGAACAGAAATCATGTCTCCTTCTATGTCCTCTCTCCTCTCTAAATAAAAATCATCAAAAAAACATTTGCCAGTTCAGTGCTCATCATAGGCAGAACTGACCTCTTTTGTCTTCAGAAGCTCCCTCATCAAGTTGCTCRTTCTAGACAGAGATTGAGGCCTCCTGAAGTATAAAGATAAAATGTAAAAACAACCTTCAGTATGACATCATCTGGCAAAGCAGAGTGAGCTGGAAGCATTTTAGGGTTTTCTCCTTGAAAAAWTTTTTCCCCTAAACATAGTCATTTGTATTCTCTGAGATAGTCTCTAGACTGTGGAGATCAAAGCAAACTGGATATCCTGCAGGGTTTTTAAGTGCATTAAAAGTAGCGTGTTTCAAAGCCTCATGTCTGAACATTTAAGCACCATGGAAGAAATGAAGTAGCAGGTGGTAATACATGTAAACATGGTTGTTCTAATCTTCATATTTTTCAACTTGCCAAAACCTAATTCTGTGACACAATGTGTGACAAAGAGCAAAAATAAGGAGATGCTATGCACACATGCACACACACACAAGGGAACATAAAACCCAAGGAAGCCCTTTATATTGTTTTTCTAAGCCACATTTTCTATCTTGCAAGTCATTTTCTGTGTTGAAGATGTGACTTTACTGACATATACAGGACCTAGTAAATCTGGGTATAGAGTGAGGGGTTGCTGGAAGATTCAAATACAGCAACACAGCTCTCTCTTACTCTGTGTTTTCTTTTTTTCAGGCAAGTTTTGCCAAAGTGGACTGTGACATCCATTACAGACTAGTAAATGTCTGCCTCTGGTGACAGGACATAACCAGACCTTAAGGTTCCTCTCAGCAACTGAGGCATTGTGGGACTATTTCCAAGTGGTTTCTGAAAGTCAAAAGGAGATAAGAAATTGCAAGCAAGATAGAACAGCAAAATACTAAGCCTTTTGTTGTTTCCTTTTCCTGTATGAGTTCTTAATGATGATTCAGAAATCTCATTTTGACCAGTAAATGTTTAAAAAAATGGACGACCCGTTTTTCTTTCCTGACAAGAAATGAGAAGATARTAACAAGARGTGTCCACTACATGCACCYTTGYTTCCTACCAAAACTTGCTCTTACTGATTAGATCTGATCAGCYCTTACTGAAACATCCAGCTTCATYTCCTGAGGGCCTGGGCTGTAAATAAATATTTGTCTGTTTCTTTCTCCTTCAGGTTTGTGCAGAGCATCTCACAACCTTACTCAYAGGTTATCATTGCATTGCCAAAACCAATGGTGTTGAGATAATTYTGGGATTACTTGCATTGATTTCATTGGACTTTGGATCAGAATTTGCTGATTGCAGAKCTTCACTTTTTAATATTAGTCTACTTTAAATGCCTTGATTTATCTTTAGACAAGCTTGTCTTCTGCCAGCACACAGATGTTAATGAAGGCAAAACGATTTATCAGTGGTAACTAGAGCCTTTGTGGGAGCCAACATTGAAGGCGGAGAGGCGAAGCGAGAAAGGAAGGGAGCAAACAAAGATAAACTGCTTCTGGATGCTCCTAAAGAATAATAATCCCAGCATATTCCAAGTGCTTGCACATTAAGAAAAGATGTCTGTGGTTCCTGAGCTTATTTTCCTTGTGGATTAATGATTCATAAGGGACTCCTTGTACCAAGGAGGAGTAAATCACCCCTCCCGCCTTTGGCAGGCAGGAACGCAACTATGGAGATAAATGCTTTTGCATTTCTCCTGAACTTTGCTATCATTCCTTGGTAAAAGATTTCCCCTCCTGGAATCCATTAAAATCTGAATCTCAGACAAAAGGCTCTTCCTCCTCCTACACTCCTTCTGAGATGCTTCATTGCTGCATTGTAAGGACATAACTGTTTGTGAGCTGGAAACAGCCTGAACCAAGCCCTTCTCCTCTTGGATTACCTGCACTGGTTCCCTTCACTTGGAATGAATAAAACCTTTCAGTTCAGTAACATCTGACTTGCATCAGAAGGTCCATGGCTGACTGGAGCAAGAATAGGCTGTTAGAGATAGATGAAGCTGCTTCTTTTAAAATTGTCTTTCCTAAAAAAGTAACCAATAGCTTTAAATGCTGGGTGAGAAAGCAAGGGGAAGTACCAYGGCATGACACTGCTTTTAAGATAAAATTCAGCCTAAGACAGTGGACTTTCTCTCCCACTCCTCTTCATGTCTTGTATTTCCTTTAAGGAAAAGGTCATGCCTTCTGTCCTGGGATGCCAAGAGTGCTCCCTAGGCAGGAAGTGCATCCTGTGTCCTGTTTTCTCTAGAGGCCAGTAGCAAAGCAGATGGGAGCATKAATTCCACATTCCTGCTTCCRCTYGGCCATTTTTAAGTGATCTGTGTWTTGAGGTCCCCCTTCTTTTCCAGTGTGGTACTGCTGAGCCCTGGGACCTTGCAGAGCTGCTGGAGGTGATCAATTGTAGAGGCACACAGGRAAATGCAAGATGCTGCCCTTTGAAGGAAAAATATCTATTTTTATTAGATATGAAACTTTAGCAATAACTGGGAGAGAGAAGTACATGTCCTGTAATTAAAACAGTGTCTGTTATTCATTAGAGAGGAGAGGGGCATATTTTCCTCATCAGATACTTTTTTTTTTTTTTTTTTAAATGGGAACAGCAAAGGTTAAAGCGTTCAGATTCAGAGATGCCCTTCAAGACCATGAGACCTTAGGGAGTAAAAACTTGTAGCAATGAAATGGGAAAGCAGAAACTCCTAGATTCAGCAAAGACTGAGACCCCACTGCTGTGATATCTTTTCTCATCCTATTTCCCTGCTTTGAAGATGTCTRCTGTGTGAAGATGTCTTGCTGCTTTGTCAGCTGCAAGAAGCTAGGACCAGGGCKTGTGGGTGGCCGGTGGACTGTGCTGGGGAGGTATTGATTAACGCTGCTGTCYGTCTGAGCCATTGATTTCACTCAGCGCATTAGCAGCTTGCTGTCAGTGGGCACGAGTRTCTGTATGCTTAAGAGGACATCCACATCTCTACACAGAGCATAACCCTTTGGGGGAGAGATACAGAGAGGGATGCAAAATTAGTCCCATGACAGGCACAGAGCTATGGGCCTTCAGGTGTAGCCAAGGGCGCCTTGTCTCTCTCTGGGCCCCCACAGCAAGCCTCCCACRTCTGTTGAAGGAAAGGCTTTTGATCAGTTCCTCTAACGAGCGAAGTAGGARGCCTCAGGGCTGCAGTAGTTGCTGTGGTATATAAAAGTTCTGCAATCATAGATGATTTTACTTGCCAGGGTGCCTTGGATGGCATGGATGAGAGGGAATATCCTCACATATCCCATATATCCTCTCAGCCCTGACTGCATGTCCCCATCTCTCTGTCATGTCCAGCTCTTCCCCCAGCYCTTTGTTGAAGTGCTCTGCTTGGAAACTGAGGAGCACCTTGGAGTCTGAGCTCYCTTTCCAGTACCAAGCAAAATATCTCAAAAGAATCAGGATGAATGAAGCTTTTCAAAGCATCCACAGTGAAACAGAGAGGGCAGCTTATCCACATCCTCCTTCTGTAAGCGGGGAGGCCTTGGTCTGCTTAGGCTGAGGAGATGCCTTTCAAGGAAGCCAATGACTTCATCCTTGATACCTCGTGCAGTCCTCTATGGTATTGCTGGATCAATTCCCCTTGAGGTTTGCAGCCTGGGAGAGATGGAATCAYGCACTATRTTAAGGGGAGAAAAATGGGTCCCTYAGCCTTTACTCTGCCTCACTACAGACATCAGGAAATCGGGAAAAAGAATTCCCTCTTTCACACATTCCCCATCCTTTCTGGGTTGTTTATGATCTGTCTTCTAGGTAATGTGATTTCACACTTACTTTTCCTCTCCATCTCCTTTGTTTCACTGCCCTTGCCCATCGAGCCATGCTGTGGCATTACCAACCCTACCTATTTCCCTTGGYCTTCACCAGCTGGCAGTCAGGTCAGGAAAAGAGACCTTCTTTCTAAGGGACACTGCCACTTCTTAATGTCTGCTAAAATCTCTGTGAGAAGCACTTTCCAAGACAGGTTTGATCCTGATAGTCCTGGCCATTTTTACTTGATGAGGACTTAAATAATTGCTCTGCTGTGCCCATGAAAGCCAYGCTGTAACATTAGCGTGAAGCTATAGGCCCATCTTCCACATTAGAGACAGGAGTTGGTGCCTGAGGGTGAGGAGAAGCACAGGCCAAGCATCTGGGGATCTGAGGCACAGGAACTGCTTGAGCCAGGGTTTGTATTTTAGTAGTAGTTAGCGCTGGAGGGGGTCCATCAGATATAAAGGCCTTTGCATTTACCAGATTTCCTTATATGATATAACTTAAGCTCCTGTTCACATTCAGACTCAATACTTGGCAGCACGGAGCTTTCCTTCCCCCTCTGCTCTGCTCCTGAATGAATTCTTTTAACTTCAAATTGAAGGAATTCAGCCTTGGGAAGGAAGCATTGCTGAAGGCACAGTCTGTGACAGGGAGCTCGTGTCAGGGAGCAAGGCATCCTCCTGCCTTGTTCCTTCAGGTAACCACAGTGCCTCCAGGAGCCCTGCAGAAACGTGGCCGTTGCTTCTCCTGCCCRTCCTCTGTAACAGCAGGGGCGAGCCCCAGCAACGCCAAAGGCTGYTGCCTGCAGCGATCCGCGCAGTTCCGCACAGCACAAGGGTTGTCGTCGTGCCTAGCCCCTGTCTGGGAATGCAGAGCGGTGAGAAGAATGGGGAAAATCTCTGCCCCTCCTTCCCTCGTCATTCAGGGGAGCTCCTGCCTGTCACAAAAAAATGTTTGGGGCGTAATGCCAGACTGTTGTATGTCCCTTGCTTTACAAAGCATGCACATATCCCTAATTCTTGCTAAGTCTCTCCTAAAGGGACTCCCAAGAGCAAAGAAACTCTAGTTAGCTTCTGTCTGTGTGCTTAGCTCTCAGGTGTTAGRAGATGGGGAAAACCTGCTGACTATCATGAAAGTAGTTTGCTGGATTTAGAAACGTTGGCATTCAGGTCTGATGGAGGAAGGAATTAAAGTTGACAGAAGCCCTGTAAAAGTAYGGGCTGTTTTATCCACTTCCTTCAGGTTTCTTTCTTTCTACTCAGAGGGAACCAAAAAAATGCAAAAGGGATGTGGGCTTTCTCCTCTCTGACTTGTAACAGATACATACTTGTGTCCGAACCTTGCCCTARCATGAAGCACTGCACAGCTCCCTCTGAAATAAACTGCAGTTCACACATAGCTCAGGGTGGAACTTGGCTCTTAAACATGGTTTAACGGGAGTCTGCTCTGGCTGAACTCTGCTTATGACTTCATATTTTCCAGGGCTGTGCTGCTGCTGTTGATTTGTTCCTTCTTTGTTTTTTTTCTTCCTTTTTTTTTTTTTCCCTCCTTTTTTTTTCTTTTATGTATGTGTGTGTTCTCCTTTTACTAGTAGGTGTTTCAGTGGGATAATTTGACCTCACGATACTGTTCAAAAGTAGACTTCCTTGCAAGCAATGGTTAATAGTTTGGGAATAGTAGAAAGGGCTTTGGGAAACATGCAGTCGTTCATGACAGTTTGAGACGGGAGATTTCTGCAGTCCTGTTGGGCAGCATCAACTGGCGAATTAATCTGAGAAGTGCTAAGACAGAGAGGGCAGACTGAGGCTCTATCTGATGATCTTGACCATGAATCCTTGGTTCTGTCCTGTTTCTAATATTTGTAAAAGTRGGAAATTAAGAGCTTTCACTACTGGCCCAACCATGCACTTGGAATCTGGGGCAGATTTGCCATCAGCATCAAAGGGAAGAGAAGCAGCTTAATAAAGAGAGCTTTTGCAAACCCCACCTCACATGTAGCATTTGGTATTTCCTTTGTCTGTTGGTGTCTGCTTTGATTTTAGCATAAATGGGGCAGCAATGATCATTGCAGCTATTCAGCTGAGCACGATTACAGCTGATTCAGCTGTGGAAGAGCAACATTCCCCTGGGTGGGAGGGAGCCGCAGGGTAACAGCTCTGCCCTAGGGTCCCGGTTTAAACAGYGCAAAGAGCCCTTACTTCTGAGCACATTACAATGCATATTCTGATGTAGAGAATACCCTGCTCTCAACTTTTGCCCTGGCCTTCTGCAGCCTCTGTATTTCAAAGGAGTCACGTGGATATGAAAAGCTACAGTTTTGTGTTCTGTTCAAAGAGACCTAGTGAGGAATTATCCAGCTGTTTCACCCTTATGTTCCTCTTTATGGAGAGCTGTTTATTCCAGGTGCAGATTTATAATGTGCCCTGTCTCTCCCCACCCCACTCCTCCCAAAAAAACAAAAGAACATTCTGCTTTTTGCTCTCTCTGTCTACACGTTGCCAGCGCCCTCACTGTTAACCATATGGTGACTTGGATCAGTCTGCCAATAAATATCCCACACACCTTTTTTTTTGGTGGGCAGTTTTTCTGGTAGATAGTTCGAGTAGAAAAGGTCTAGGAACAAGACTTCCCATTTCAGCTGTAATGTGGCAGCCAGGTCAAATTACAATTCGCKCTCAGCTTTACTGCTTGTGTGTTTCATGAATTTAGGAAAGAAGCAGCCTAAAGGCTTTAAATGTAGTAAGCCAAAAATATGCTGATCGCTGAAGTCCCTGAGCAAGCATTTGCTGCTATTGAAAAGTACTAAACCATATTTCTCTGCTTAATGACACAAATTAATCCTCCATTGAAATTGCCAAAGCTGTCCAAGCTGAATCTGTTTTTAAAAGGGGCTTGACCAAAAAGGAGCAAAAAATCCCTCAGCAATGTCCTATTGGGTTTTGTTGTTTAAACACATGGTATATCTGTTTTGAAATGGTCCCCAAACCTGGCATTTTGACTGGTGACCAAAATATGATTATCTAAGTACTTCCACGCACTACTACTTTTGTTTTCAGGTCAGTTTTCTAATGAAATGAGGCTTATGTATTTCTTGTGTCTATATGTCTGCTTCATCATCTGTTCTTCTATCCATCAGTTCCCATCAATAACTTTTGGGTCCACTGACTGATGTCAACCAAATTTGAAAGAGAAGCAGAAGCCTCACAGGTGACTGTGGTCCTGAAAGCTGCATGAAACTTGTACATGGCTCTGTGTGTCCAGATACATGGACATGCAGAGCCATCCAGGCACACAGAGCCTCTTCWATCCGGCAGCAGCACCGCACACTTGCCAGACTCTAGAGTAGCAACAAAGCTTGGAGCGTTGTGTAAAATTGAGGGGTCATGGACTGTTGATCACGCTGGGTTGCACAGATAGATGGAGATTGCTAAATGACAAAGGACACAAATTTAGTCTTAAACAGCTAGTTCATTGTTTTTCAATTGCAGTGCATATGTATCACCCCAGTGCCCAAGACCTGAAAATATCCAGGTGAGCAGCAGCACAAAAAGGTCTCATTACTACGATACTAAACTAAGGGTAGTCCTTTYCTGGTTAGGAATCTAGCATCAGATAGTAACATCTGATTTTGGCAAGATAAGATTGCTTCGAAGAACATGATTGTAACTTCATAGGCCAAACACATAGAAGAAAAACACTATTTTAGCCCTACTGATCTACTGATTTACTGATCTAGCCCTRCTGATCAGTGCATGCTGATCTCTGTGAAAAGGCTCTGACTACCTTTTAGAAAGGTGGTGTGTTCGGCACAATCTTAGAGAGAGGATGGTTGGCTAAAATTAACAGTTATGGTCGGTGTTCATTTTCCATAATTATGGACTTCTAAAACCTAGGCCTTTATTCTAAGCTAGTCTAGTTTTCCTAACTGTTAATGAGAAAATAAATTAYCAGCTCCTCTCCCATGATCCCTCACACTTTGACAGACATGAATGGATCTACGTCTAAGTAGGAGTGTCCTCTCTGCAGCATGTGCAGAGGCCCTGTAGTCTTTTATAGAGGTCAGACATCTCACCAAGCTGGTTGTTAGCTCCCCAACAGCACAACACTGTTCACTTTTCATTATGAGAGAGTAACAATACTAAGGACTTATTAATGAACTCAAAACAATTAAAGTACCTCACTAAAAACATACATATGGCATCAATGTAGGATTTTTACRTTCAGCTTTGTTAATATGTTCCATATGCTGTTTGTCAAATAATGCCAGACAACTGTCCAAAAGTAAGAGATAAGCAAGACTTTTTTTCTTCTTTAACAATTATTGTGCAATCTGACTAGAATTGCTCAGATGAATGATAGATGGCAAAGAAGTTTTGCTAAAATTGCTCAACTCAATTCAGACAGCTTGAACTGATACACAAAAGGAATCTCCTATGGTCTGTGTGCAGCATGAGAGCACACGATGACTGGAGGTCTGGTTGCTCCTGAGCACAACATAATAATTACGGGGTTCTTGCTGTTTTTTCTCCACTGCCAAATGAATCTGGTCTCTGTCTTGAGGCAAAGTGCTTATCTTTGCCTGTTCTGCCTTTAWACACAGTTGGAGGTGAATAGTAGAGTCAAAACTTACAAAGGTTACAAGGAAAGACAGTCAGGCACACAGCAGGGACACCTAAACTTTCTATAGAAAATCAGCCTAAAAATGCTGTCAAATTTCTTTTATGGGAATATTTGAGATATTAACAAACAATTCCATCTGTCTTAGAGGGACTAATTTTAAACAGTATTTGCCTTGAATCATGCCACATTCAGAAAAGGGTTTCAAGCAAAAACTAAAGCCTGAATGTTGAGAAGCTTTTAGCAGTATAAAATCAAGCACAGCAATATTAAGAATGCAGAGACCATCTTCTGTTGGTGTGGTCTAAAAGCCTGAGATTTGGGATTCAGGCTTTTAAACTGCTAGGGACAAATTGAAAGAACATGTTAAAAAAATGCAAGCAGTTAAACAGTTAAATTTTGTTGCTAGAGTATATAACCATTCAGACAGGGTTTTGGAAGGAGTTATCAATACCTCACATGCTGTCTAAGACCTCCTCGCCTCTGACTTTCCACTGAAAGATTCTGGCTCAAATTTTTATGCTTATGTTTCRAGCATGCAAAGTTTTGGTCACTGAGGTGTACTTTTCCATGGATTGTTCCTTAAGAATTTTACAAGTTAAATACTGCTACAGACTGTCAGGAGGGTTTTTTCTATTTCTGCAATTAGCTACTTTGATTACCTGTGATCATATGCAACATCTGCAATAGTTAATCAATTAAGCCAGTGACTCTTCCCTTCATTGGATTACTTTGATCTCCATGAGTAAGCAAATGGCTGTTTTGATGCTGATTTGACTCAGCAAGAATGACAAGAGCTTCATACTGTTGTTTCTGGAGGAAAGTCAGGTAGCAATTAGCTGGCAGATTTTCTGGATATTTGGTATTTCTTTCAAAACCCTCCATATTAAAAAGGCTTCAAAAGGAGTGCTCTGTTTCTGATGAAGAGTGAAAAGGTGGGTGGAGGAAGGACATATGCAGGAAGGCTGCTTGATGATGGACTATACCTTCTGGATTGCTTCATACCCCATTTGTCACTCCTGCTTTAATGAAGCAATAACAGGTCCATTTATCTTCCCCAGCAAGATGTTATCCATTTGGAGAGTGAGCCGACTTCGACAGTTGTGGGGGAAAGATATAACTGATGKCCTGGCTACATTAACATATCTCCGTGGAAATGTGAGGAATTCTCTTTGCACAGACGTGAGTTTAAGCACTAGGCTGGCAAAACAGGGTGCAACTACCAAATTGCCACATGCAGTGTTTTTTGAAAGAGGTTAGACCCTCTTCCAGTTCCACATGTCTCACATACCCCCTGTGTGATGAGAAGGCAGTGTTTGCTCTGCAGACCTCAAGGAACTTTCCTGTGGGASCACATAGGAAGACCCTACCACAATACATGGGCAACCAGACGAGCACCAGGTAGACCTTCGTGGCTTCACAGGTGCCATCTCTAAAGGCAAGTTGTCCATAGAAAATTTTCTCGAGCCCACTCCTGAAAGAGCTCTAGTGCCATTGGAGGCAGCTGCTTTCACAGCTTCTACACTACTCTGGACCTGGCCTGAAATCTTCTCATCCTTCTCCGTACTGTAAGCAGCAGAGAGCCCCATCTGAATTTCTCTGTTTCTTTGTTTTGCAAAACTTACACCTGTTGAAATTTTTATTTCAAAACACAGAATATATGTTCTGKTTTTAAAAATCCTTAGTGGTTTTCCTTTAAAATAATTTCCTTAATTTCATGAAGATTTTCCTCTTTCTTCGTCTTGGAGCTGCATATCATTGTTTTTGAGGAAACTGATTTTAGCATATCTCTCAGTCAGTTCAGATTTTCATGAGGAGCCAAGTGCATTTCATCATCTCCAAAGAGAGAGGAGCTATACAGATAATGTCATGACTCCCTGAAATTTTGGCACATTTTATAACRTTCCAGAATAGTCCAAAAGACATAAGAGTCTGACAGCATAAACCAGAATCAAATGTGAATTGCTGAAATTTTGTGGCAACCCTGATCTRATTAAACTAATTTGATAATGCCCTGTTATCCTTATTGTATTACAGAAATGTCAAAGTCTTCCATAGACCTTTATTTTAGTTGTATCAGAGAGGATTTTCTCCTCTCCAAGTTAATGACTTGCTAGCTAACATAGCAAAAGAATTGGGCCTTGTGTATTTTAATTTTGTAGAAAATTTTAACTTACATGATTTACCTTACATTTGGAGTTCAGGCCATTTACTCACCCAAAAGATCATGTAGTTTGTTGTTGTATCCCACCATTATTGTCATTATGGTAATTTAGCATATAAATGGGAGCCAAATTATTCTGTCTCTTGTCCAGATTGACAGATGAGAAACTGTCCCTTAATTTTGGAAGAGCAACCTTGATGTGTTTCAGTATCTARTGGGAGATGGTGATGGGTTTTTCAGCAGAATGTGTCAGATTGATGGGTTCAGACTGATGACTCTTCAAGATAAGAGATGCCAGCTCTGGTGGGGCACTACCACTTACTGCCAAATATTAAAATGCATAATGACATTTTTTTTTAACTCCAGAAAAGCCCCAGTGCAATGTGATAGACACTCTACCACAGGCCAGGGAGCAGCTTGAACAATTAACATATTTTTAACATTAAGTTTTCAAGTTTGTTCAACTCATTTTTACACACACAGCTGCAGTGAATCCATTCTAACTATAGCTTGTAAATTAAATCAGTATGCTAAGGTTAATAGATTAATGATTTTCTCATGAATGCAATGTGTTGTCAAGGCACAAACATAAACCAAAGGGCAAGCAGGACATACCACAGTTGCATAAACAATGGAGATGTTGAGACTTCAATACTAAATATGTGGTAAGAAAAGTATTGCAGTGTCGCAAAAGAGACATATTAAAACCTACTTTTGGAATGAAGAGGAACAATGAATTTCTGACTTCAGGAAAGCAAATAATAATTAAAAGAAAAAGAGCCTCTGGAACAATTATAYTATAATTACATGTGATTTCATTACAGCGTATATATATTATAGAGTACGAGGTTTTAGTAATTGCATAAACTTCCTAAATGACTCACTACTTTCTCACTACTTTCAGAAATCTACAATATTGCCCTGAACTCAATCAAATATCTTACTGTTGTCTTCAGTGGAAGCAATGATCAATGTTTAATATTTTTAGATCAATGTTTAATATTTTTGAAACCCTACTCAAATCTTTTATATCAAGAAGGAGTTAAGCCACATTTGTAAAATACCTTGCATTAGGTCAATTGATGGAGCCCCAAAAAATAGTTTTCTGCTGCGCTCTGGGAAATTATTGCCGAGTAGACTTTGTACCATTAGTCCTCAAGTCACACTTAAAAATCTTTCAAATATATGAATATGTGAAAGCAAAATAAGTAAAAAGRGGCACTCTTTGGATCACATTTGTGTCTGGTCTGAATTATGAACTGGACATAATGCAGTTTGAATATGTCCCTTTTCCACAGGATGCCCAGATGGTAGTAAGATATACAATCGATGCATTCTAAAGACACATTGCAGCCTGAGGACTGCTTGCAGACCGGAGTGTTGGTGGACACCTAGCTCAGGTTAGATAGTTCCTCACCTGGAGAAGTGCCACCAGCAGCATTATTTTTTATAAGGTGAGCTAATTAAAATGAAACCATGCAGTGTGTTTCCTGGTTTGCATGCCTAGAAAAGCCCTAATAACAAAAGGACTGCTCTAAAGAGCTCAGCTCATCATGCGGATGTATAATCCACAAGTTTCAAGCATTATGCAATGAAAAGACATATGAAGAGAGGAAATGGGTTGCCCAAGAAAGCACTTAAAAACACACTTGAACTCAGTTTAGCAGCCAAGGCTTCTGAGATCATAACCACAAGCAGGCAGCAATGGAGCATCAAGATAAGGGTTAGGTTGCTATGAATGAAAAGTGCGRGCTTGTGGGTAGGAATATCCTGAAAGGCAGAAGCAGGGCTGCCTGACTGGTATTGAGTGGATTGCAAAATGGGTGCTTATCACATGTAGTTATCTGTATGCTCTCTCAGCTTGACTCACCCACTCCAAAACAACAGTATCACTCACAGCTGCAAGAGATTGATGATTATATAAACTGTAAGCCCAGTCTTTTATTTCTATATTCGACATTTGGTATCAGTATTAATTTGAGGCTTTATCTTAAGAAATGACAGCAATAAACTGAGAGGTGTTGAGGTAAAATCTATATTATCCCATTCCGTTCTCCCTGATGGTGTCCATAGCAGARATCTGGTAATTGAGACAAGTAGGGATCTATCTTGGAGGATGATTTTCATGTGTTCCAAATGGTGAACTCTGGAAGGCASAGTTTTCTGTGTACCTCTTCCATAGGCAAATCCATAATAAGCAAATAGGTAGGTAGGTAGGTAGTTACATTGCTAATTATAGTGTTGACTGTGAATTACCATGGGTACAAGTAGTGGATTTGTGCTGGATGCTATTGGGAGGTCAAGCTTGAGCCTTTCTGTAAATTTATCTTGTCTCATTGACAGCCTTAGAAGTAAACTGAGTTACTTTTTTCTGCAAACATCAGGAATGTAAATCTGTGCTTTCTATGCTAGGTGGGAAAGACTGCCTACATATCCCCTAAATGAACATGCCCCTTCCCATTATCATTCATGAACCTAGATGYCTTAAAATGGTTATGCTTTTAAAGTAGATCACAGATAAGTGTAGCTGCTTTATGAAGATGCTCATAATACTTTGCATTTTCCTTAAAGGCGTGTTTCTTGGAGGCATAAAATCTGTTTCCCAGAGTTAGAAAATKATGCCCAAACCTCATTTTTCATTTATCATCTTTTTCTCTTTGGTACTGTAGAGAATAGCTGGAAAGTAAGACTTGATATCAAAATAAAAAAGTTCAATATTAATTATTTTAAAGCCAGTACCATGATTTTCAGGGGGAAGGGAATTATGARATTCAGCAGTTTACATCAGAAATTCAAAAGACAAACAAGTGAAACTGTCACAATTTACACAGGAARTGTATAGCAAAACACAGTCTCTAACTGCAAATAAACATTTCACTGCCGGATCTTCCTTCCTCAAACAATTGTTCCTCAGTCAAAATGGACTGGGATCAGTTTTAAAAAGAAAAACTATWAAAAAATCAAAATGATTTATTGGAAAATCATGCCTGCAGAAGATCGCTGAACAAAATTTAGTGGCGAATTCAGCAGGAAAAACTTCCCCACTGACCACGTTAATATGGAAGCTCATTGTGCTTCCCCTTCACTTTTGAAAAACTATCCAGGAGATTTGCGTGCAGTATTTAAGAGTCAGGAACATTCCTGGGACTTTCAGAGACTATTTTCTCTGCTCTGTTTGATTGATGAGAATGAGACAGGTAGCAATTGTTATTCCATCGCAAAAATCCTTATCTGTAAATTAATCGGCAAAGCCAGAATGTGATGAATGTCAGGTCATGACTCAAAGGCACTTTTTCCTTTCCCCCTTAATTGTGGCTTTCAGAAACATAACTTTCAATGACAAGTGATTTGATTTGTATGTTATGTTCTTGATTTAGCTGATCCCTTCTCATGGCCAGRGATTTTATGAAAAACAAGAGTGTTCCCACAATCTTTTGCTTTCTATGTGTCATAGTAACCAATGGCACTAAATAGCAACACTACCTAAACACATTCAGGACCAGATTGTGCCTTTGGACAAGAACCAATTTAACAGTATGGGGAAGTTTTGCCAGGAAAAATTAGCAACTATTAATACAATACAAAATACAAAAAAAAAATATAGTTATTCCTCAACTAAAATTCCTCTAATATAATATGTGCCTTTTTCTATCTGGGAATGTTACAACCCTGTYTTGCAGTAGTAATACAGTGTATTTCTCATGCAGTCTCAGCTGAAGTTTTGAGACTAGATGCTGAGGTTCTTRGCCAAGCATGTTCCTGTCTGCATGGCCGCTGTTATCTCATATCCACACTACGGGAAGTTGGCCTCATTTCAGGAGTGCATGCCTTATATTTTCCCCAGTCCTATTAATGAAGGATGAGTCTTAAAAGACACTGATACCTCCCCCCCACCTCAAAATATGATATTACTATGTATCACACAGCAATTTTTGGTACAAAAAGTACAGTATTGAAATTAAACTTTTCTGCAAAGTGAGGATACTGTAATGCACTATCAAAAAGCATTTCTACAGCAAGTACTAGAGATAAAGCACCTGCTTGTTATCTGACTCCAAAAGGCACCTGGGAGTGACTGAAAAGAGTACAGAAATACTCACGTACTTTTTTTATAATTAAAGGGACAATGATTTGATCTGGAATTAATATTTGGAAGCAAGCTGTGTGGCTAGGGAAGCACCTTAGAATTCACACCTTTAAGTTTTTGATTGCTGTATAGGAGCTTTCTTTTTTTGGCATGCAGTGTATATTTGGTGTATAAAGAAATACAGAACAGTTTGACCTTGAAGGAATTAATCTCGTCTGAGRCACATGGGTTTTGAATGGACCTAGACATAATTAGATTTTTAAAATTGCACAGGGCGTGCTCAATCTTTCCATCAGTGTATAGCTGGGGAAGATGTAGGAAAGATCTCTAGGGAAGAGGCGAAAAAATCAGCTCTTTGGTAAAAGTATCACCCTTGATCAGGAAGAGAGAGGTCCTTTAAATCTCAGGTTACTACAGTTTGATATAAGAGACCAGCCATGAATAAGAAGAAAACTTCTGATAGTCCCTTGCCCTTGTAYTGTCCCTCACTCATTTAGTAGGTGAGGAGACAGATGTCAGCCATGGTACCACCATAGAATGTATGGAAGGATTTGGAATTAGTCTTTTTTTCCAGGAATTTTTCTATCTCCTGTATTTCATCAGGAAAAAAAAAATCATGTAAAATGATTTGCCTTTTTAAGATACCAGGAAGTCTTACAGTTGTATAAGCAGTGCAATAATAAACAAGGTAAAGAGAGTCTCCTGTCATAAAGCCAACATGAAAAACTTCAAGACTTCATCACTTTCTCAGACATCCACATAATTCAGGATCAAGCAGGCTGATGCCAATGGCATTAGCTGGAAACCAGATCACAATTGTACCTTGTTAAACTGCAGAGAAACTAGTAAARAAATTTGGCCCAGATAGATAAATTTAATTTTACTTAGGTCTGTATTAAATAAAATAAAATCTCTTATTGCTTGAGGGTTTTTCTTTCTTTCTACCTATAAAATGCTCTGAATAGTAATTAGGGTTTTTTGATATTTTTAAGTGTTATAATTAATGTCAAAATGTAATTTCTAGTCTAACTACTCTTTCAGCAGTCATAGTTTTTCATACCAGTTTCTTATCTCTTACAAACTCTTGGTCAAGTAAGTCTCTTTCGCTTTTAAATTGCAAAGTTATCTTTTTTTTAGAAGTTATAATCCAGTTGAGAATATTATCTGACCTATCAGGGGCAAATCCAGACTTGCTCTTAGTGAAGACTCTGTTATACACCACACACATAACAGGCTTGTCTTGATTCTAAATGTGAGTTTAAAAGAAAATAAATACTAAGACTAAAAGAAGGATATTGCAGATAAATAAATACTAATTGAAATCAGTGGAGCTGGATTAATTTGCATCAAATGAGGGTCCAAAGTACTCTGAAGAGCCATAAACAGGAATATAAATGGTCATTAATATTTTTTGCCCAAAACTGTCTTTTGGAGAATAATCACACTACCCAAACACTCTTAATTTAATCATTCACTAGAGGATGTTACAGGTAAGTGCTCATAATAAACAGTAGGTGTTTCCCTGAGGGCTAAGATAGTTTGCATAATGTACTAGCTATTTATTTTCCAGTCTTACRGTGACAGAAAACTGCTACAGTACAGCCAGTTCTAATGACATGTTTTATAAATGTCTTTTGCTAGYGAGAGATCTTGTTTAAGTTCTGAGTTTCATAGGTTAAAATAATATAGCACCACCAGTGCAGTCGCTGCTGCTACATAGGATCCAACTCCTATTTGTTCAATTAACTCCTGCATGTTCTGATCTATTTATAGATGGAGAGATCGAGAGCCCTTCAGTTGGAGCAGATGTGGCTGTTATTGGAGGTAAGGAGCAGACTGTACTTAGATGCACCATTAGAATTAAAACAGCAGGTTGGTTGCTTSTATTTTAGCAAACYCCTACTTTGCTGACAAGACAACAGGAGCGACACAATTAGTCCAGTGGGAAACCTGTCCCCAGAAGGGCCRTTGGCAAGATAACAAGATAATGAGYATAAACCATATAGTGAGMAGCACCACCACTGTCTATTCCTCCTTTTARGGCAAAATATCTAAGCACCCAAATCTGAAGTCAACCTCATATTCCTCATCATTTGCTAGGCCAGCTAGCCCTTTATTTTTACAGAATACACCACAGTGCATTTCCTGGTGTTCTATTAAAGTTCTTTCATGCATTTAAACTAAATACAGTTGTCAAAATGAATGAGCAGAGCTRTGTTCATGGAGAGAACCCTGTCTCTTTATTTTTATTGTGTTTGTTCATTTCCATGCTAACGCACTAATTTCAGTCATTCACAAGGGGGTATACCAATCATTAGTGCAAATTGGTGAGGTTCTGCTATATTTCCCTCAGGTCCCATCTCCYGTAACTTTAATTTCAGCTTTCTATGAGCAAGTAGCAGGTAAATTGATTTGTACTTAGTCCCTTAGGCTTATTAATATTGTGCTACATCTAGAGCCTATTAAAGCCTCTTGTGTCAAGGGATGCCAGTGAGGTCCTAAAAATTGATGAAGCCCCCAACACAGCTATGTTATTATTGTAAACCTCAAGTTCTTTATATAAGCAATTTTATTGCTGCTAGCAGAACTTCACTTTCCAGAATCAAGCACCATAAAATCTGTGGGATAGCATTACAGGCATATTTTATAAGGCAGAGTTATAATTTCTATTAACCCTACTAATGTTTAACAGGAATCCAAGTCCCTGTTTTCATGCCAATATTTTAACCTCACTCAGTTTACTGATGCTGATAAATCTAAAGCTTTAGACATAACCATTCCTACCCGACATCTTGAATAGAAGAAAAATCCCCTCTGCTGTCATTGTCACTGCAGAATAATAGACATTTCCAGGAAACAATTCATCTGACAAGATGTAGTTGTTCAATTCCAGGAAAGGAGGAATCATCCTGCCTGGTCTATTGAATATTGAGGTAGCCCAAGGCAACTAACTCTGATGGAACATTCTATACAGTAGAAGCCTACAATTAGTTTAATGAATTTCCACCTATTCCATCCTCACAGCAACTTCACACTCTACATATGGAAGTGTTCCAGGATTTTCCTCTTTCCCAATGTTGGCTGTTCTGGTGCCTCTTATTGTGTATTCTTTTAATGTTTGATTTTCTCCCTTAATCTCTTAGCTCCTGGAGTTAACGTGACTAGATAGGCAGTTCAGTATGATATATGTGAGATACAGAATYACAAGTAAAGAGGAAAGTTTATAAGCACCTTGTATCCAAAAAGTTTTTAAAAMTCACACAAGGTGAATACCTAAAATTCAAAATACTTTATATTAAGGATTCCTAAATGAACTGTTTACTATGAGGGAAAAAAAGGGGATGCAGCTCTTAATTTTTGAAATAAGGATTTGTCAGTGATAGCTCTGTTTCTTTTAGTTCCACATTCCACTGTAGAAAAGGAAAGAAAGAAACAGGCTCTGAGAAGTGAGGATACACAATGTCTGATGCATAACCTTCCCCAAAGCTTTATTTCACATTCCTTTGGTAGGAGAGCTGCCATTCACTGTTTGGTCATATGCACATTTGGGTTACCTGCAAAAATTTGTGTCCAGTCAACACAYTGCTAGCAATTAGCTTAGGCCTGGAGACAGAGAAGATCTACCCAGAACCCAGGTGTCACTTCCACATTCATTACCATTAGGCTTTCTTAATTAGAGCACAGCATGGTATGGCAGCTTGGAAATACAGTGCAGTGCTGTAAGCAGATGGCATGGCTCCTGCTACTTGTTGAAGTTCTCCTAAGAAGTGTTCAGTGCCCTCTCCTCCTCCTGAAATCGAGTGTATTTGGTGGGCTGGGAACAGGTCACCTGCAGACTCCCTTGGGTCTACCTTAACAGAAGGATGCAAAAATGTGTCAGATATTCTCTTCACTTTGGAATGAAATTGTAGCTTCAATGAGTTCAACYAAATCCAGACATTAATTGAAAGACACCTTGCTAGATTTCATTTCCTGCCTTTCTGCAGTATCTTTTACCCAGTTTTGGCTTTGGCAGCATCAATTCGTTAGCAACTCATTTCAGGAATCTGCTTTGACCCTGAGAATCACAGCATGTGAATACCTTATAGGACATGGACTTTCACTTATTGAATAGCTCAAGTTGTGCTGCCTGTCTGCAAAACTCAGGGAGGGTGTTATTCCTGACAAGGCATTAAACTGGTTCCTTTCCTCCAGGTGTGATTGCTGCGGTGGTATTTGTCCTCATTTGCCTGTTGATTGTGATGCTGCGATACATGTACAGGCATAAGGGCACCTACCACACCAACGAGGCGAAAGGAACTGAGTTTGCTGAGAGTGCAGACGCCGCTTTGAAAAATGACCCTGCTCTCCAGGAAGCGGTGGATGAGAGCAAAAAGGAATATTTCATCTGAGAGACCAGGATTTCCGTGGAGATTTCCCCAAGGGAATCAGTCAGAAATACCACATCAAGAAGTGCTGAGAGGGATAMTATGCGGACAGAGGCAAGCATCCTAATTGAAAAGTACCTCTTTTTTGACATTGGGTTGTTTCTTTTCCTCCACTCATGAAGAACTGGATGCGAGATACTTGCCTGTTGATTTTATTAGCAACACAGCTGGTCTCAGTTGAAATCGATATCAAATAACAAGAAACAAAATCTCAGTAAGAGTGATACACCAAAACCAGATAATGACAGCAAATGTCAAGCCTTGACATTTGGTGAAAATAGCAGATGCCAATGGAAAACATCCTCTTAGAGTTAATGATTGCAGCCTATGTTGATATTTTACAGAACTACCTGAAATTGAATTTCAAATGGTCACAGAACAAACATCAAACTAGATAAAGCTGAGGTAGCTGGAACAAAARCAGCTTTGTAGTCCAGATATCTCCTCCCTCCCCTTAAATGTGCAATTTTACAGGCACAGGGGAGTTTGGTTTATTTTGTTTTGGTTTTTTAGGGATTTAGATTGGGATTTTTTTGAAYTTTTAGAATTTTATATATATAAAAGTCAAAGACACTTCAAAGAAATAAAAGTATMGAAAACATGGAAAATCTAAGAATGAAGGATTTATTTTTAACTTGCTCTGCATGACAACTTGCGAACTGCAAAATGATGGAATTTATAGTGTATTATGTAATAGTCAGTAGACTTACAAATTTGGTTACAACTAGTTCCCTACATGCCTGCATAAATAGATATTAAAAGGTAAAGCATCTTGTTTTGAGCAAACCTTTCCAAACAATGAAGATCAGCTAGATTTTTTTCAAGCAAGATATTTTTGCCTGAGTATTTATTTATTTATTTTGCATTGGAAAATTCCTTTGAACACCTTCCAGTAGGATTTGGGATTTTTACAGGGGGAGGAATTCACTTCTGGCACAGAATCATTTACAAATTCAACCACAAAAAGCCACTCTAAGGGTTCATCTTAATCCTACTGGATTGCATTGATATCTGCCTCTGCAAGGCTTTTATATATCCTTTGCACTGTGCTAGATATGGGAATTACACCAAATACCAATGCTTTAATATAAATAAATAAACAAATTAGTCATGGTGGGTCACATGAAAAGACTTTCTTCCTTTCCTAAGAGTCAACGGAGATGAGTTTCTTTACCCCAGTAAGATGTCTTCCTAATTTAAGCCCACAATTAGCTCCGGAAATAGGATAATTGTTCACTGCACCTGTTCATCCCCAGCTGCGATGGTGCCCTGCACTACTGAAAATAGAAGAGGAGGAATACGTGATACCAAATAGGACACTGATGAGCTCTGCTCAACTTGATACGCTTTTTCCTGTGTTTTGATCTATATATGTGTATATATATATGTGTATATATACATATATATGTATATAAAGTTACCTACAACCATACTTTCAAGACATTGTTGATGATCACACATACTCCTTGGCACCAAAAACTTGGAAAGCTCCTGGACTCCAGCATATATCACTCAATGCTAGCCACATAAATGCTACAGGAAAGACAAATCTGAACACAAAAAGACACTGAGGACCCAAGTGGAGCTGGTGAAGAATTGGAATATTTTTGTCCATTCTATCACAGAATTTTCTCAGTGCCTGCACGAGGTGGACTCTGAACTATCCTTAGAATCCTAATAACTTAAATTTGGCCTAATCCTGCATGTTTGCATTTTAACCAAAGAGTAACAAAGTTGTGCCATATTTACTCTATGTTTAAGATTTTTTTTTCATAATATACTGGTGCTCAAGCACATTATATTTTGTGACTAGTACAGTATAAAATGCACATAACCCAGCACTAGCAGAGCTCATATATTTTAGATATTATGCACTTGATTATTTCCTTCTAAAATATACTACTATCTTAATGCTTTTTCTACTTTTGAAAAAGGAATCTGACTTTATTTTTCTGAGACAAGTTTTGGCAGAAGTTTACTAATCTTAGCTGTAAGGCTGAGTTTATAAAGCTGAAGAGTCATCCCTGACCTTCCAGTTGAATAAAAAAGTAAGCATTTCCCCTGATGTGAGGGTAAATGGGGTGACTTGTGCACTGACACCTCTCTCATACAAGGCACAGGGGCACACAGAATCTTTCCTTGAATGCTACTAGGGCCTATTGAGCCTTTCAGCACCTTCAGTTCCCTTTCATATACCCAGACTCACATGATGTAAGCTCGGCTTACTGGGCTTTATTTCAGATCATTCAGGTGACAGGCTGGAACAAGTTAGGGCAATCTGTGAGGGGTATTGGCAATTAAGTCCTTCTTCTCTCTTCAGTCATGAAATTCCATTTTTTACAATATGAGCCTGATGATTACAGTTAGAGAACTGTGAGGTACCTAAGCAGAGCCAGAAGAACCTGCATCTTTTTTTCTCTCTCTTTTTTTTTTTTTTAATATAGTGTGGAGAGAGCCAAACAAGATATGTTCACTAATGATATCAGAACTGTGAAGGCCAGATTTTCTGGTGATATAAAACAAATTCAGTGGAGCTCAGCCAATTCTTACCAGCTCAGCCAGCCCCAAACTTTCTGTTACTGACTCCACTAAATCTGAGCTGAATGAAACTACTGGGCTTTGACTATTTCCTTTCTTAGTAACTTAATTAAATCTCTTTATCCCATTTTCCTTATTCAYCTAGGCAAACAAACTGTCAAGGCCCACAGCAACAGCTTCCCAATTAGTAGCCAGTCACTTTGAATGTTTGGGGAGCAGTGACTCTGGCAAGAATGAGAGTTTCAGTCACTTTTTCCAGTGTCTCTTTGGACTTTACAAATTTATAAATGACTGAAGCACACCCAGTAGAGAGAAGAGCTGGTTTACGAGTATTTTTGTTTATTTGTCTTTTTCAGGACAAATTTTGCCTTGTAATGGAGAGAACTCATGACAACTAATGACTGGCAGAGCTCTGATGGCCTGATTATGCTATTTTTCACTCATACAATAACTCYAGTGTCTTGAGTCATTCAGTCTAGCTGTGAAAGAGGGCACTATAAACTTCCTATAAGTTAGTTATAATTAGCCTTTTTAGGCTAATTAGCAAAACCCCTCCTGCAAGCCACGTGCTGTGCTAAAGCAAACACTATGTGCAACACTGACATGTCTCGGGTGGCAGTCATAGCTTTTAATCCACAATGATTAATTGATTTTTAACAGGTTTCTTCCCAAACAGGAGAATTAGGGAAACTGTTTCCTTCCGCAATCCCCTGTCCAARGGTTTCTCCTCAGTGCCTCCAGTGCTGTATTCCCAGTTCTCCCACAGCTCTCAGGTGCTCTGTCTCCCCGACAGCACCTTTCCTGCTACCTGGGCAGGCTCCCCGGCTGCCTTTGCATGCACCCCCATGGCAGCTCCTTCACAGGCCCCCACACCTGTATACACAGGCCCTGTCCCCACAATCCCAATCACCACAGGGATGTCAATRTCTTCGGCTACTCCCACACTCCTTTTTTGCCACCTTACCTCTTTCATCTGGCAGCCGGACACATGCTGCAGTCGCACGGATGCATACACTGACTGTACAGTTACTCAGCATCTCTGCAGTGAAAAACATCCAGGATAAAAAGATAAGCTTGGCCTTTTATTTATTTATTTTATTTTCAGTGGAGGCACTAACTTTGTCCCTCTCCACCACCCAAGATCTAATTTTCAAAAATGACTCGTGAGTTCAACTGAGGAAACTGATTTATAGCATGATCACATATGCAAGTTTTCACAGAAAACAGGGCTAAACATAGTACTACAAGCTCCCCTGTTAGTTAAATTTAGTGCCATAAACCTCTAGTGAATGACAATCTCTCAAGCAAACCTGCTTTGTCCTGATGCCCTAATGCTCTATGAAAACCTGATGAAAACCATTTTGCATTGAAAGCCACAGTGTTGCATAGAAAGCCTCTGTGCCCTAGTCATTTTTTAATGATGCACAAGAGTTTGCATCAAATTGACCAATATTTGCAGGGCTTGGAAGGGAGAAGACTAGTATGGAATTGTAGGAATGCTGGACATTTTTTAAAATATATGTGGAAATGATGAGAGTTAAACCCAACATTTCTTAGATATTGGTGAGTTTTTAGAGTGGGACCTTTCAGATTCTCTCACACAAAAAAAAATCTTGGTTTGCTAAAGGAAATAAATCTGCTCTTAAACTGCCTCTTCTAGTCAATATTCAGTAAGCTTTGAAAACAGATTACAGATGCTCAATATTCTACTATTGTGCCTTAACCTCAGGAACTGTATCGCTTATAATTTTTGGAGGAGTCCTGTGCTGTCCTCCTCTCCTCTGCACATAAAAACTAGTGCCTTACCAGTGCCGGCTCCCGTGGCAGCAGTGCAGCTCAGCAGACTCATCCTGCCTGGAAACAAGCAGCCCCGAGCGTGTACCTGACCACCCATCTTTGTACCTGGTGTTCACTTATTCCTAGGCCTTGGCCGCTATCATTCCAGATGCTCCTAGGGGCTAATCTGCCATTGTACATTAATGTAGTCCTGGGAAGGGTTTAAACAGCTACTATGTGTGTATTTTCTATTCAGAGAAAACAGGACCAAATCACTTTCAGGGACTATTAAAAATAATACCAAAGGATCTTTCGGAATCATCAGTTTTGATTTTTCACTTAAATCAAGTTTAGGGATCACTACAGTAACAGCAGCAAGGGAGAAAAAAAGGACTCTTTGCTTTCAATAGGGAATGCAGAAAAGGTGCTGAAACATTTATAGAAGGAAAAGCRGGGGGGAAATGCTCTCTAGGGACTACAAAGCCTACAAGGATTCCTCACAAAATACTGGAAAGGCTGAGGCAGGATGTAATTTAGTAAAAAGATAAAGAAGGAGAGAAGGTAATTAAATGCCAATAAAGACTGAGAGTAGTTTTGCATCAAGCAAAACAGATATTATGGCTTGGAGAAATCCAAGTGTGTTTGCTGAAGGKAATTGCTGACATCAGATTTCTTTGGATTACATGAGGTGCTTGAATCCCTTGCATATGTCAGTCCAATCAAAAAATGCTGGTAGCTACACACCAAAAGAGTACCCATGTTCTATGAAATGAGCTATTTATAGCATTTTTTAAAATCTCAGTTTTGCGCTTAAAAAAAGCTTAGAAGATGCACAAGTATTACAGAAGCCACTTAAATAAGATGGAAAAATAAAGAACTCCTGAACAAGCAGTGAACACACATCTGAGGTCTAGAAATTCAGGTAGCGGATAAAGGAAGCTAACAGTATTAAAGGAAAAGAATCAATGGTGAGTAAAGATTCTAATTATACTAGAAAGAAAATAAACCTGTGCTGTAGTAGTGGCACTTCACTATTTCAGCATGGTAATACTTTCAGTGACTGGAAATAAGTAACCCTCATTCCAAGCAACTATTCCCTGTACAGCTGGGATAAAGCCCCACTAAATTCAGTGGGACCTGAATTTCACCGACTGGATTTATCTTTCCTGCAAAGATTATATTTCAGAAAGAAACACACTAACCAAGGTGGGAGTCTTTATAAGGGATAATCTTTCAGCAGAGTCTCAAGTTTTCCCACCCTGTTATTTCAAACTGTGTGTATCATGGGAAGTATCTGAGAAACTGCATTAAAGTCTATTTGAATGGTGTGAATGGCAGCACTGCTATGACAAGAAARGAGAACATGGAGCCTTCAAAGCTTGTTGACACCGCATGTTAGAGCTGACTATGATGTTTTTATTTACCAAAGCTATTAATATACTGCTGGAATAAATCTACTTACTTTGAATTGGGGAAAAAACCTAAAATATGAAGAAGTAAATAACTTTATAATTAAAGTTGTCATTTGCAGCATTTAATAGACTGATCTCATGTTTTTGTTCTCTTTTAAAATACCTTGAACTTTCAGAATTGCCAATTATGCTGTTTCCTTAAGAGTGTAGATCAAAAAGGATGAAATAGGCTGGAATTTCTGTTAATGGAGCATGCACACCCAAAAAGATATACTGCTCATGTTTGTATTTAAAAGGGAAGGAAAGCTTTTGATACCTCTAAGAAGGAGTCAGACTTCAAATAGGAAATTAAAGAATAATTCTCTCTAAAAGAACATTACCCTGTGGATGCCAGTGTGTACCTGCACACTGGTCTATTATCTGAGGCCTGGTATTCTGAAAAGCCTAGGCAGGCTCATAAGACATCTAATGTATTTACTGATGGATGGTCTGCCGTATATCCAACTGTTWCCAAGTATGGATACTTCTGATTTTTCTTTATGCCTTCTATACWATTTCTATTTTATCATAATATATGCCTAATTTAAGCATAAACAGAAGTAGCAGTATAGCATGTATTGTAGTCTTGCCTCTATCAAGTCCTCAGAAATTATTGCAGTCAGTGGGGGAAAAAAAAGAAATTGGTTGTTTTTTAGGTGATATCTTATTGCCTCAGAATGTTACTTTAAAATGGTGATGTCACATGTCACATGTCACCCTCCCTGGAGGGTGGTCGCCCACCTAAGTTTCAATACCCACATGTGGAGAAGTTGTGGTAAGAACAGCGTTTGCCATAGGACCTGCATGTGCCTCAAGCTGTAGGACCGCTGTGAAGCCATCGATGGCCATATGGTTCATTAGCAGTGCTCTTGCTGAGTGAGATGACAGGCTCTAGGGTAAGACGGTTGAAGAATACCCACTCCCTCCTCTGTTATTAGCTAGCACATTATGGAAATTCAATCCTAACTACATTATACATCTCACAATGGGACTCTATGTTACTACTGCAAGTGCCTCAGCAGCCAAAATATGTGTTGAGTGGTACTTGTATCAGTGCCACTGCACTGGATATAATCACATGGTGTTTGGTTATTGGCTTTGTTTGCCAAGAATTAATGGAATCGTGTTGGGATCAAGTTCATCCTTTCTGAACCTATTGGTTCAAAAAGCTTACAGCAGAAAAAAAGAACTGAGAAAAGAAAAATATACCAAAAAATGGAAATACATGAAAATAAGTGCTCAGCAATATGTTCCATCATATAGCTATATAATTCAACTCTCAAAAGTTATATAAGTCACAGAATTAAAGTGCACCTGACAGGATTTTCCGCCAGCTCATGGCTAATTCTGATGCAACAGCTTGTACATGCATGTGATTCGCTTCACACCTCTACCAACATCTGTGCAGGAATGAGCGCCTCAGTACGGAGTGCTCTGATGGCACCAGCTCAGGAAAAGAGCCAGACCTTGCAATGATGAATCTGCTTCCCAGCTAAGCTTTCAAATGACATTTTATTTCACCTAAAAAAAAAAAAAAAAAAAAAAAAAAAAAAAAAAAAAAAAAAGGAGTAATGCCCAAATCTTCTGCAGCCGTATGCAGAGAGGTTTTCTATTTCCTGATGTTTGGCTGACAACCAGGAAGTCTTGAGTGGTCTCTCAGTTTCCAGTATCTTGGAAAGAGCCTTATCTCCCAGTGGGATTGCAGATTCATTTGCAAACCTTCTCAATTTGACATATGGATAATGCTGATAAAATGCAACTCAACACTGTATTCTCACTTACTGAGAACAATCATCTTTATCCATTCTAACACCTAATAGAGTGATCAATAGCATTTTAATAAAGCGTGCTGTAAGTCACACTTAAGTAAGATTTTGTATTGTATTTCTATTAAATTGCACTTTCTGCCATTCTTTAGTGTCAATTTCTGCTTTCCATTCATAAATTTTTGTTTCATGGTGGCATGTGTGACCCCCATGGGCTCTCCAAACCTTTTCTAATAACCCCGTAACGTTATGCATTAAATGCAGCCTTGTGCTCAGAAATTCTTCCACGGAGCTGACACATCAACATTCCCTTGTGTGCAGCAGCAGCACACCTCACCCACCAGTACAGAAGTGGAAGAATCAGATAGATTATCACCTCTCCATTATCTGGGAAAGGGACAAAGAGCATTGTTCCATGAAAGGATCTCAGGACTCTCAGTCTTTCTTCTCTCGTGACATGAGTGATGCCTCTGACACGGAGACATTAGAAAGCAGTTTCCCGAATGAAAAATGAAAGGCACCACATAGAATCAGGAACAAGCTGATTCCCCTGCACAGCAAGGTGCTGGACACATGCCAAAAGGTAAGCCACAGGAATTAGTCATACAGACTTCTACCCACCACCCTAAGAATTATTTTCCTTGGCCTTCCCATGCAGTTCCTATCCTCCCTCCTCCTCCTCCCAGTAAACATCTGGCATCTTTTAAGTTTAATCAGATCTCTCCTCTGCAGCTCCATTGACTGCAATGAAAAATGAATTAMAGGCCCAAGTGGAAGAGCAAACACTTCAGTACCAGATTACTCAAATTTGTTATCTGACTGGTCAGGTCACCTTACTCATCGTCCCCATCCAAGGTGTAAGTTACGTAGGTTTCGAAAGCCTGTTCCTATTTGTTCATTTTGTYTCTGCCCTCCCAGTCCAGTTCTTGACCTTTCTCGTCAGATCAGGAATTTTTTCCTGTCTTCTGACTGACCTTTGCATATATCCAGTCTTTGGATATCCTCAAAAACAGAAACAATCAAAAATCTTGAAAACTTGAAGTTTGTCAAGCCCCTCAAATTTTACTTTTTTTTCAGTAAGGAAGAGCATAGTTTAGTTCTGAACAGAAGGTCATTTTCCCACAGAACCCCCTACCAAAAGCAAGGGAACACTGAATATTTAAAAGAAAACATTATCAGGATATTGTTTTAACACGGGCCAAAAAATACATTTTCTAAAAACCAACTTCATGACCAGAGTTGAATTTTTTCTGACAGAATTTCACCCCTTAATGATCCTCACATTTCTGTCCTCCCTGCAATAAAAATTAAATAAATAACGAGTGTGAGGGGAAAAAAACCCTAAACAAACAACTAAGAAGTCATTATTCATTAAGACTATTTTGTTTCCAACAGTTCTGTGCTATAGCAAAACTCGTTAGCAGTGCACAAAGACTAAAGTAGTATTTCTGTTTCATCTTTCCTTTCTTTGCAGTAACATTTGTGGAATGTGTTTGTGTCATTTTGCCTAATAATCCTTTTTTCTGCAATACCTTCCCGGGTCTTGCCCTTGCTTTCTACATAAAATGGGTTGAGGCGGAGCTGGGAAAAATATATATAATCATTCATTTCCCTCCCTTGTCTAGCTCTGAGTATAGGCAGTAGTTCACATCTTCCAAGGGATCTGTTTCATTTTATTAGTATTATTAGGGGAAATTAAACCTCTGAGAAAATGCCACGTAATTTCTTAAAATTATACATTTTACATACATCTCTGTGGTCCCTATYCAGGGGATTTGCAAGAACATACCATTGATTTTTATTCCATGAAAAAAATCAGCTTCTCCATCCTGTTGCTGGGAATGCAAGTCTAAGAGAGAATTTCTTCAGTCCATTCTGAACTCTCAGACAATATCCTTGCAGAAAGACAGCGTGAGTTACAGCATCATCTATCAGAGTGCTGCAGCAGGAGGATGCATCTGGGTAATGACACATTCGATTGCTACTACTAGGTTCCTGTAATGTTGGTAAGACCTTTGCATCATTTTTATTGTTGAAGTCAAAGCTGAGTTAGATTTCCTTCTGGATTTCCTAGAAGTTTCTAAAGTCTRTTCTGAGGAGAACCAGAAACCCCTTTAGATTCTGCAACTAAACCAAAATCTAGTGCATCTCCAGTAAAGCTGAGCATAACAACAGCATAAAGTGTCCTATTGACTGCCACCAAGGTGGAGATGTCTTGTGCAATTGTGCATGCTGATGCCTTAAAATCCATTGTTCTTCATAAACATCTGAGAGCTTGTCTGACATAGCTAAAACCAGAAGGTTTTTCAGATTTAGCTGATAACTGAATTCTTCCAAAAAGACTGAAGTCCCTCTCACATCCTTAGAAGGTCAGTGAACCTAACACACCAAGTGTATTGATACAAGAATGCAGAGAGACGGCAAGTAAAAAATACTAATGGCTTCATGAAAGTCTCTATCCACCAGAGCACAATACACACTCAGCAAATATTAATTTTCAATGACAAATGTTAAAATACAGACTACAGATCCATTTACCCCAACCAGAAATTAGCATAAATATTTTGTCCCACTGCATCAGGAAAATAATTTCTGAGAAGGCCCCATTCAGCTGCACAATATCATATAAACCATAGAGGAGCATGAAAGCCTTCTATGAGTTAAGGAGCACGAAAGCAATAGCTTCCCCAGCACAGTAGTAAACTTTGCCCTTTACAGYTTATTTGCTTTTAAAGCCCTTCAGGATGAAAGTGATGCATTTCCTGATGATTAAGGAAGGAAGAGTATTTAAAATATCATGAAGGGATCCATCTCCACCAAATTAACAATTAAATAATGAAGCCTTGGATTAATTTTCTACTGTTTTCTGAAATAGCAGGGAGCCAGAACTCCTATTAAAAATATTTCCCATATGAAAAAAAACCCTGTTAGTTAAAAGTAAATGACATGCACTGTCARTTCTGCAAAGCTAAGGAGAAAAGAAACCTTGCCAAAGTGAACAACTTTCTAAAGGCATGGCTTGTTAATGCTTAGGGCCATAGAATCTAYTGACTTTTAAGCAAAGTGGGATTGCTAGGAGTCCCCATGTCCTTCCAATTAAGGAATAGTGGAATAAGGGAAATCTATAATAAAATCCAGGACAGAAACTAGCAGCCAAACCAAGAAATCTATGAAGTGAGTGATCCCAGATGACTTGGCCAAGACAGCAGGCCCAGCCAAACAAGGTAACAGGTTTTACAGGGAACTGCAAACACTCCTTTCCTTCCRAGCAGGACCTCTGCCTGTGCCCAGATTTACAATGAAACTTCAATAAAGTGCTTTTYTTTYYYYCTTTTTTTCCCACCCCCCACCAGTATAGCTTAGTTTGTGAAATTCCTTACAGTGTAAAATAAACTAATCCTTCCAAAGATGAAGAGCCTCCTTTTCCAGAAAAGCATATGCAGCTCATTTACCTGCCTATTGAATTGTCATGTCAGAGGTGCTGTGGCTGGTCCAATTTACCAAACTGGCTTAATCCAAACAGCATAATTTTCTATATATCGGCAAGACTTGAATGCAAAAGAGCAGGAATAAAAAGAACTCCATATTTTGGGAGAGGGCCAATCTTTTTGCCTGCATGTTTCTGCCTGTGTTTTCTAGGTTCKTATTGATGCCCCCATGAAAACAGTAATGCATCTCACATGCTTACGAAAACAAACACCCTGACTGCATGTTACTTGACTAAAACAACCTTGCAAACTGTACAATTTCAGCATTTCCTTCCAGCTAACAGGACAAGATACCAATACAAATCCTATTTCTTAATGTCTTTTGCTAAGCCTTTACAAAGAATATTAAAGTGCTCCCCACTGTACCTATTAACCTGAGTGGGAACAAGATCCGGGAATGATTTGTGTCCCCAGATGTGTATGTCCTCATTTTGGATGGATCATTTGACACAGATGCAAGCAACTGCCTTGCTTAGCTACATAAAAGAGGARAAGCACCTCAAGTCATTCCGGTCACCGCAGCCTTACACGGCTGTAAGTCATTCCTRTGACTGTGGCTCGGTGTAGAGCAGCTGCTTCGTCCCGTGGTTATTAGAGGCAGCTCCGTTATCACAGGCCTCTCTGATCTGCATGCAACCCCCCCCCCCAATCTCCACATCAGCGTCTGCCCAGGGCTTGTGAGGGCCATCAGCTACTTTCCAGAGGGTCTCATAACCTCTGATTGCACCCGTGCAAATGGACTTTTCAATAACTTTAACGACACCTGTAAGAGGCTGCAGATGCTGAGCAAAATCCGTAGCTTGGAAAAGCAGTTGGATCAGATCGGGCCAATCCATGGGGTTGAAATACTGTGCTGGTGGGCTAAAGCACAAACACACACMCCCAGGAAGGCAAAGCAGCTCTTCCACAGGACCTTGGGAACGCTGGCAAGTGAACCCATAAATCCCAGCACCTGCACTATGAAACTACTGCTATATATTTTTGATTCGAGAGCAGCTTAGCCACAAAGAGAAGCTTAATTAAACAAGCGTCTATTTGTGGTTGTTCAAACTCAATTACAACACAGTGTGAGAGGAATCTATTCTGACAGCTGACTCAGATAGGAGTAGAAATTGACTGTAGTCACTCGCTATAAAGATCAAGCTGAGGAGCTCAGAATTTCTTTATCACCATAGAGCAAAGAAAACCTCCCCTTGAAATTCTCTATACTTACACATCGACAGGCAAAGTCCTGACAGGATCTCCCTGCAAAAGACTAGGGGTTCTTGTTGCTTGGATCCAGGATTTTAACCACAGTCCGAAGACAGGTGATGTAAGTTAACAGAGATCCCATGACTTCAGTGTAGCTACACTAAATTTAAAAGAGCTGAGCAATGTAAACCAGTTAAGGATCTGAGTCATGAACCGATTGCAAATTCAGCTCAAGATAGGAAGTAGGTCTGAAAAAGCTGGATCCAAGATTTAAGACCATGATTTTAGTTACATTTCCAACAGCAGCTTATGTTGCAATAGGTAAACTGAAGGGTTAAACTGACCTCAAACACAGCAAACGGCATCTTTAAAAGCAGAGGGAGCTGATCATTTCTGAATTATACTGGCAGAGTCTTAAWTTTGCAGAACTGATGGCTTTTGTTTTATCTCCTTAGCACAGTTAATCTGACAATGTGCTACTGTAGTTATGAGCCAAGGCAAACTTGCAGGCATTCTARGGAGAGTATTTTTTTTAGCAGGAAAAAAAAAAAAAAAAGAAATCTGCTATTGTGTGTTAATGACTTCATTAAACAAATTTCTGAGGATTTTGGGAGGAGGACTGAAATGATGGGCGAGAATTATCTTCTCCAAACATCTGGGAGCAGAGCACAGCTGGCTCCATATTAGAGCTTGGCAAGCAGAGAGCAATGAGACATACTTGAGTACATAAGAGAGGCTCTTATAAAGCTGAATCATTTGGGCAATTAACACTCAAAGCAATTTTCACACAAGCCCTTGATATATGAAATCTGAGTTTTACATAAGTGACAGGAAGGCTTCGGTATGCAGATAGCTCCAGCATTGCTGCAGCACTTCAAGGTTTATGAAGGGGAAAATGCTTTCCAAGATAGGAGGTATTTTTAACAAGTTTTTCTGCCTATTTGAAATGGAAGACTTACCAACAATGTTTTACTATTAACAGCTTGTCCAAAGTTAGTTAATTCAGAGGACTACTCGGATCATGTAAAAAAAAAAATTAAAAATCTACATTCAAACATTTAATGTCCGAAAGGACAAAGAAGTAACTTCTGATTCTGATCTGCTACACAACAGAGGCCCCCAGATCTATCACAGGGATTTGAGCTGGAAATTCCCTCTTCAGAAGGTGCACTGTGCAGTTTTGCTCACATTTTCTGCAGCTAGCAACAGTTTAAAGCAATGGCAGGAAACATGAACAACAGAGAAAAAAAATACAGATTTCAGAAGTGTATTTGTTCTGGATGCAGAGTCCTGAAATGTAATGTATTTAAAAAAAAAAAAATTAAATAAAGAGCCTCAAACTAAGCTTGCTTCTTTAATGTTAAAAGGCCACGTGTAGAACAGTTCCCTGGCTCTGCATTTCCAAATATCTAAGAAGCAGAACCTGCTGGATCTGTAACATTTAGAAGCTGTAATCCTGTTCCKAGGGCAGACAAAAATTATGGCAGGCAGGTTAACAATACAATGTGAAGTTAGTCACAGACAAGAAGATTAGAAATAGAAAACAGAATTTGTTCTGCCATCTTCCATAACCCAAATACTTTGCAGAGCACAGCATGACTTTTAAGTCTAAAACACAAACTAAAAGTCTGAACAACTTTCTTCTCCCACCCCCTCAGTCTGTGAACTGGAGAGAAGGTTTGTTGTTTGTTGTTAAACAAAATTCGTTTTCCTTATTTTTTTTTTAGAGTTTTTTTCCCATTTTTTACTTATTTGCAAGACAGAATAAAATAGGAATGAAAATAAGAACACTAAATTAGGCTACTCCTTTGATTCTGCAGGAAAATGATTTCAGATACTCTTTGAAAAGGAATATTGTGACTTAATGGCAACACAAGGAAGGTTATTTAGAAGACAAAGTTACACAGAGTATATGCTGCCTACAGYTTGGCTCTTATACTATCAGCTGGTTTTGATAAAGCTACTCAATTTCCACAGAGATAACTGAGAACAGAATCAGCTTGAAGACCCCTGGATTGATTAGGGTTTTTAAAGTCAGAATTGAACTCTATCTTCAAAAGCAGCCTTCCTATCAGTAACTGCTTCAGAGCAAGAAATAGAGTTACACAGCCAGATCCTTTAGACCCAACAAAAAAAAAAATTGAACAGGGATGCCTTCAAGAGGCAGACCTATGCATCTGAGGCATGCCAGAAAGCCTTATATTTACTACTTAATAAGGTCAACAGCAAAGACTTTATTTATGCATTGCTACTAGGACTTACAAGAGCACTTCAACATTAAGTGCCACAAACTCATTTCAGTCTAAACCTATATTCTACCAAAGCTATTTTGGAATTCAATAACCAGGAGCCTTTTTATCAGGGACTCTAAATTCCCAACATGTCTTGCTTTTTAACACTGACTTTCTGCACATCTGGATTTCATTCCCAAGAATATTAGTATTATCCAATAAACATGAATCCTACCAATCATCCAGGCCTTGCAATCAAAGTAACTGGGTGTAGTTAATTTTCTGTGCTATCTTCCCTTAGGAAACTAATTTTTGGCCTGGTAGCCTTTTAAGTTGCAAGTACTCTCCTATTTAGTAAATAGCCCTAGCTGAGGAGAAGCTTTTATAAGGAAGCTAGTCATTGTATCAGAACAAGCAATGAGCTTCTTTGGTGGTTATCTCACCATGTGGAAGTCCAGTCTACCTCCTGAGCAGCTAACTGAGGCAGAAAAAGTAACACGACCTGYCCAAAAGGAGGGGAACTGCAGCAGCTTTCAAATAAGGTAAGTGTAAATTAGCTGTAAATTACACCCTTTGGAATAATTTTCTTTATGCTCTCAAACTTTAAGTTAAATGACTCTTTTAAAGCTTTTTTTTTTTGCCTATGCGCTGCATAACACAGTCAGCAAGACATTACTTTTGTGATAGCAGCTTTGTTCAAGAAGATAACACTTGGCAATCTGTGGTTTCGTGTGAAAAAAGGCATTTTAATCTTCATAGTATTATAGGCCACTAACAGATTTTTTTAGTACTGCTGTCATTGTGTAGCCTTGATATTAATAAATATTTGACTTTACTTTTTGAAAAATCACTTCTATTGATAATGAACTCTCATGTCAACACTCATCTGCCTGAACTAGGACTAATTTGCCAGGCAATATCCAGATGGATACTTCACAGACTTGAGTCCAAAGTTTGTCTTATCGTAGAAGGTCTTGCTTATGGAACCCAGGTAAATTGGTGGAAGGAATCTTTGCTAACATAAAGCAGTCACAAGCTGAGAGAAGGGATAAATTATAGTCACGGAGGTGGCATATTTCACACYAGCTGACAGCATGGAACATTATCAGGATGTTTCACTTCCACATCGCTCCTGTTTGTTTTTGTAATTGTAATGGTATTCTTTATCAAGGTTAAATAAGACTTCCCTTTTCCTTTCTTGAAACATGAAGCAAGCTCTGCAATCGAACCAGAGAATTACAAGCTTAAACTGAGCGTATGTAGTCTGCCCTGCTATCGGTTATCACTAGTGAGCTGGAAGCAAATATAGAATTGCTCCTCATCAGGGAGGGTGGGATGGAGAGCAGAAGTCAATAAGGACAGTCACAAGTTTGCTTTGAAAGTTTGATCCAGTCAAACAAAAAGTGTCTTAGCTAAGGGAAATGCAATATTTCTGATACAAAGATAATAAAGGGAGGAACTGAATCCTGGTATCCAGTCAGTCATATTTATAGTTCACAGCAAAAGAACAATTCAATGTACTTCACCACGGTGGTATGACTGACCRACCCATTCAGTCCCTGGGTAATCCAGCAGGCAAGCACTGCAGAGAGGGATAGAAACGATTTTAGTGCCCCATCTGGCACTGTGCACCTGATCCTGGAATGCTTCCTGCGTGCTGGAATAGCATGTCTACTTCTGGTGTTGACATTWTAAAGCGGATGTTGAAAAGCTGCAGGGTGTGCAGGGAGGAGACACGAACATAGCTCAAGGGATGGAGAGAAATACTTACAGGGATAGAATTCGATCTTATCTCACAGAAGACTGAAACAGCCAYGATTAGTGCATTCATAACCTTCCTAGAGAGAAAACAGCATATACAAAATGGTCCTTTAATCTTGCAGAAAAAAGAATAACAGGCACTTTATGGAAATTGAAATTGGGCAAATTCACATTAAACATTTTWAATGAGTGTGATTAACCACTGAAATATACTGAAACGCAACAGGTTCTTGTTCTCATGGTTAAATTTGTACTACTACATAAAAGAAGCSAAGGCTCTTTTGCACAATGCTAGAATCTTTCCTCTCTATGTAAGTGTGGGCCAAATGGATGATAGACTTTCACAGCTTGAGGTCAAAACCACACTAATGCAACATTAAGCCAAAACTCAGTGCAAATTTAGGAGTTACACCATCCAGGAGTAACAGTGTGAGCCTGAATGGCCCAGAAATTAGACTTTTTTTATCCAAGAGTCCCATTTTAGTCAGCAGTTCTACAAATCTACGCAATTTGTTTGCAAAATATCTTGAGTAGCCTTATTTGCCCAAAGCAAATGTTTCAAAAATCGTTTATCTACATAGAGGGCGAGCACTGCCGGAGGTAATAAAACCACCATCACAGCTCTGCCTCATGCTTGACTAAAGCCAGCAGATTCAGCCTCCTGCAAATAACGGTGCAGGAGCCCTATCAGCTGCTCAGGTGCCGTTTAACCTGCAGGCGTTGTTGTTTGTGTTGCTTCAGACAAAAACGTGTTGCAATGTTATCGCTCCCTCCAGCAGATACAGTGCTGCTAATTATCCCATCATGTAGTCAGTCTGCAGTGATATAAATAGCCCAGTTAGTGTCATTTTACATTATCCAGCAGAGAACCTCCAAAGCCTGGAGAGGGCACAGAAATTGCTCAGAAAGAAAAGCAGGTCACTTTAAAAAGAGATGCTGTGAATTCCCCCTGCATGCATTTCAGTTGCTGCTGTTGCTGCTATTTGCCTGAATCAAATAGGCAGAGGAGGAAAATTGGAAGTGATTAATTGTGGAGAGAAAGAGATGTGTTAGTAAAAATATATATATTGCTGAGAACTCAACAAAAGCCGAGATGTAGAGGCTGATGTTGATAAACTTCCTCTCTCCTAGACAGTGTATTTCACACCTTCCCCTTCCAAATGAACTCCATCACCTGCATGCCTTTTTCTGCCCTGCAAAGGGCAGAAAAACATCCCCATGTTGCCACCACAATGGCTTCTTCCAGAACARTGCCATAAGGATCTTCAGTGTTCACATTTGTGATCCGTTCTGCTGCTGGGACATGCTGCTTAATGTGAGCCAGGCTGCCTGCCCAAGCAAGAGGTTCACTGCAAAGGCAGATTAAGTGTGGGAAATGATGCCAAATAAAAGCGACGCCCAAATTTCTAGCCAAATTTACAGGCCATAAATAGGCAAAAACAGGAGGGTACTGTRACATATTTGTTTGGCCACTTTTATATGTGAATATGTCTGAAACAGCCAGAAATTCTGGTCTCAGTCCTCAAACTCTGCCTAGATCAGATTTCCAGATGGTAAATGTATCTGAAATAGGGAAAAAATAATATGCATGGAAGAATATTATTATTATAAGCTTCTKTAAGGATGGATTAGTAAAACTAAGAAGTGCAGACCATTCTAACTGTTGGAGAGGGAATTGACAGAACAGGCTATTGAAATCAAGCAGAGCAAAGGAAAATTTAGGCTCTCTTAATGAAAACTTGCTGACAGTGTGACACTGAACTAAGTAGTAGAATGCCTCAAAGGAAGCAGAGCGGATTCATTTCACACCTGAAGAATAAAGAGAATAGTCCTGGGGAATTCTGAAGAGGAGGTGACACAAGGGTCTGAAATAAGTGTCTTTTTCCCCAAATTCTGTAATCATTCCTGGCATTGTAGTCCTTTCATCCGCACTATATGCTATGTTTGCACTGGCCTTCCGTCTTGCTTGTGCTGTCTCTGTGACATACAGACAGCACCAGTTATCAAAATACGGCCTGAGATGTTTAGTTCTTAGAGCCTGGCTTGTTATTCAGGAATCTATCTAAATAATAAATATTTTCGTTTTGCTTTTTAATTTTTTTCCAGTTGAGCAGCTCTCCAGGCAGCCATGGGGACAATGCTTGATTGACAGGAGGAGGGAAGATGGTACCCTAGAGTGTACCAGAAGGAGGTTGTTCCCTTGCAGGTGTGATCCACAGTCTGGAAAACTGAGACTCCTGTGCAATTTCATGGTATTTGGACAGACAGAATGTAAGCAGGGAATCTTGGCAAGGGTGTGGGCAATGTCATCTCTAYGGTCACTATACAACCAAGGTGAACTTACTGTGCAAGCGACAGCATCTCCATGGAAGTAAACCTTCCCTCCTGATTGCCGTTGTTTACACAGCCTGGTCATCTGAAACACATAAAGGCAGGACATGACATGGGACACTGAAGAAGTGATTTTGTACAAGCAAAGACTTGCACAATCTCTGTGGATAGATGAAAAACATTTCTACAGTCCTGGACTTGAAGTGCATCTCCCCAAAATGTATTGAACTCATACACACGTGGGGTCATAAATCCTCAAAGGTGAGGAAGTGATTTGCAAAGCAAGCTTAGGATGTTATTTTCTAAGAAAACATCTCTAAAATGAATGTTGTAAATCTCATACATTCCTTGAGATAGCACTCAGTCATCTGTATGTCTCAAGGCAGAACCAAAGTTTTAAAAAGCTTGCACACTGGTGGCAAGGGAATTATTTATGCACATCTCTGATTCTGTTTGCTATGCAAATTGGACAGGGTCATGCCCAAAATAAGTTACATGTCTGTCTATTTGCAAATTGAAGTATGTAAGCTGATAAGCAGCAGAAGACTAGGCCTCCACAGCAAAGCACATAGATTTATAGGTAGAGTGGCATACATCTATTTTATAAATCAGTGCAATTCCTCTATCACTGCCTCAAGCTCAGTTATCCAATGAAATTACCTCTGATCCAGCAGATCTCTAGTAAAAGTTGCTTTTCTTCTGACAGCCTTAAGCATGCCACTTCTGTACGGGCCAGTTCAGAGACCAYTGGAATCAGTGGAAAACCTCCCATTAGCTTCAGCAGGCTTTGGAGTAGGAAGAAGTAAATAGCCATTCTGTATGCGTTGGTCTGYAGAGACTTTTCTTCATGAGATATTACTCAAGGTACATTTGTGTGGAATTTGGAAGGGTTTTGATGGAAATAAATGTGTCCCGCAAAGTCTAGCRAGCTGGAGCTGAAGTCCAAGAACAGAGAACATAGTCGGTCCTGTATGGTTTGGCTGGCATTTTGATATTTTTTTTTTTTGGCAAAGCTTAACTCATAGCACCTTTTAGAGGACTCGGTATAAGTTGGAACAGACAGRGTAGCCCTTTTCATACATGTTATCTCCCCTCTTGCATTTCACTGCTAACAACACTGCTGTGATCCTTTTCTCCTTAAGCTTTTTGATGTTTAAGAGAGTTGAAAATTCTATTAAGCATGTGGGCTTTTCTTTTCAAAATAATGCTGTTTTCTTTRCAAACAAAACTTCCAGCATGAATTTGTCCATCCAGATGAATGAAACAACCTATTTTCATGAGTTGTGGCAAAAAAGTTGTATTCGTCACTCCATCATTCCTGATTTGCAAATTCATATTAGCAAAATAAAATTGAAATCACCACCAAATACTTTGGAATTATCATAATTACATTTTTTTTGCTCACACAATTCCTCTTTTTCTTAATTATTGGTATCAATATATTTCAATTTTTTCCTCTCTCTCTTCATTTGTGCTCTGAAAATGAAAGATGATCTCTTCCTCTCTGTGCCCTTCCCAGTTTGCTGGGGTTTGGAAAGTGGTTTTTTCTCTCTTCATGTTAGCAGCTCATCGCTGACACCTTCTGATATTTTGTTTGTGGCTGTGCAGAGAGCTGCATTTTTAAATCCTTTAGCCAAGCAGCCTACTTATACATCCCAGGTCGATGTTGCTTAGAGGAATACTGCAATCGATCCCTGCCCTTTTCTTGAATGAAGCGCTGGCTGCAGCACGGGGGATTCTGTTCTAAGCATGGACAAAGCATCAGGCTCAAAGCACATCGAGCGTTTGACAGCCCTAAACTTAACGGCTGCTGGACTCCGAGCCCAGTCCCATGGGCAGCTTTCCTGCACGCTCCTTTGTGAGGTGTGTAACACTACTGGGAACCCACGTACTGGAAATTGGTCAASAAAAAGGGGATTTTGATACCTCCCTTAGTTAGTTGTGCAGGAGGGTTGTTTAATGCTAGCTGTGGGTGCAAACAGAAGGACACAGAGGTGGAGGGGGGATTCTTGCAGTTAKCTCCCTCACCACCAGCAAAAACAAACAAAAAAAGCTATTCATCTTTGTGTATGAATATTCAGCCACTAAAAGTCTRAAAGAATGATGAGTGATAGAAAAAGTACAAGGCATATATATCAAACTAACTCATTTTAAGAGTTGCAGACCACAGGGACATCTGTTTTTGAAGCCTCATGTTAAACACAATTTCTGATATTTGGTCAWAAGGTTTGATCAAGACAGCAGCATTCACTACATTTCTTCCGCATAAAGCGTGGGTGCACACAGGATACTTGGTAAAATATGGATGAACTGCTCTGCTCTGCAGTAGGCATTTGCAAACAGCTGGATTTTGGAAAGGCACAGGAGGTCTTACCTCTCCCCCTGCAAACTCTTACTCTGTCTTTTCAACAGCATGTGAAAAGATGAATAAAAGGAGCGAGCTTTCAGACACCCCCAGCCTAAATCAGCATCTCTCTTGCTGCTGCTGGGAGCTCATGTTGTGACAGGTCATTGCAAGCTCYGTAAACGCAAAGATGAAAGCAATTGAACCTCTTGAGGGAAAGGCAGAGAGGATAAAGCTGGAGGTAGCAGCAGGATGCCACATGGTGGGAGGGGAAAATCTGGAAAGAAACCTTGAGATTTAGTCTTCCCTGCCTGGCAGGGCTCGAGCTGTTCTTGCCTCCCTTAAGTAGGCTTGCTGTTTCTGTAATGGGGTTGTTATCATTTGAAGGCTAATTATCCTTCCCAGCAAAACAGACAAAAAGGAGATGTTAAGAGAGAGTGAARTTTTAGCAAAGTGCAAGCTGGCAGAGATATACAACAGGACCTCTTCCCAGCCTGTCCTAACATACCTATCGGAAGAGACCCTCCTGTTCTACCAGAGAAGAGAAAAAAATATACCAGTATCTTATGCTAGTGTTCCTTGTCTGTTATCTGGGCTGAAGCACAACTAATATAGGGAAAATGTTCCATTAAAAAAATCTTTCAGGAGGAAAATATTTTTTATTAAATAGAAATTTGGTCTTTTTATCGCAAATGCTAATTCTACCCCTTTCCATTAAAATAGCTCTGAATTACCACTGTGGTGMTTGCAGAGCATTCTTTGCTCTCACGCCTCTGTCACGTCTGTGTCCTCTCACCTACTGCACAGTTSTCATAGTGTGATTTCATCTCCTCTATTTATACACAGTTCAGTATTGGGTATTCAGTATATACCAGTATTCAGCTTTGAAAYTTGTGCTGCTGTTTCTCTGGAATACTCCCTTAGCTGCCATGAATAAGGCCTGTAAGTCAAGCAGGCAGAGTGTGCCAAACACTGGGAGACTATACCCTGGGCTCTTTGATCTATAATATTCATTAGCATCCTGTGCATTCCCAAGAAATTGTTGCTTTGATTTTCATATGGTTTTGTTTAAGTGTGTTTGAGTTCATGGGATGTTTTGATTGTCTCTTCAATATTTTTACACACAAACCCKCTGCTATAAAGCTGCCATCTGTGTCTGAAATATATACCAAGCATGCTGGGGTTTTCTTCCCTGGAGAACTCCTGTTTTCTATGAAACACTCAATAAAATTCATGTGGGTGTTTCAAAGACAAATAATAAGAAAAGAAGGAGGAAAAAAATGGTTTTTGCAGGATCAGGAATGTCAGATCTAATCATCTTTACCAGCACTATGTCATCCAGGCAATGTTCTCCTTATGATAATAAAAATAACATTGAAATTAGTTTGTACAAGTCATACTCAGATTACACCAGAAATATTAGGGAAGTTTGCACTACATGTGTGGCTTGCATCCTCTGAACCTGAAGAAGCATGGAGAAGGAAATGTTTTGCACAACAAAAATGGCAGCAAATGCTCAGTAAAACTTACAGATACACATTGGATGAGTGACAACGTCTTTGGTGGCCATAATTAGCACCCTATCARTGTGGTTGGGTCAATGCAAATCTCTAATGCCAAACTGAGGAGCAGTATCATTGCTTTACTGCCAYTGACTTGATGTTTACTCCAAAGGCTCCTGAAGACCATCTTCAAGAGCCAAATCACCACCAGCTTGGCCACTGAATTGTGTAGCCTAAGGTACACAGGACACTGGAAAGCATTTTTATTGCCTCCAGTGGAGCCAGCAATAGCCTCAGGGCATCCTGAGTTTTCCAGTGTCCTTAGCAAGTGACCTGGATGACTTGTCAAGCCTCCAGCATCGTCATTAGCTGAASAGGCAGCATTGTGTGAGCAACGTGGGCAAAGGCCATTTGCGCTGTATCAGCTCTCTGCTTTGATACACAASCTGGAACGTTCCCTTCGGGAAATCTTCTTCCTCATTGATTTGGACTACTACAAAACTGCTCAGAAGCACCACTAAGGATCCAGGTGCTACRGATGGACACAGTGAAAACCCCTCAGTATGGGCTGGACAGGCTGCCATGCTCTCTAAACTTCACTGCAACACGAGTTAGCTCCATTGTGGATTTTTACCTCTTGGATATCTAAGGCTACCTGGGGTCACAGGCAGTAGGAGTACATTAAAGGCAACTCATGCCGCCAGGAGTTTCCTGGGGTTGCAACAGAGAGCAGGAAGTGCTGCTGTGAAGCAACTTGCTTCTGCCTGGAAGGATGGATGAAATGAAAGGTTCGGCTCTTACCAAAGACTGAGATTTTAGATGCACGTTGCACAGCGCTGCCCTCACCAGCTACACTGGAAAGATTTTTGGAGGCAATTTTTGGGACCCGCTTCATCAAGCAATTTATTCACTACTAAATCAATAATATCTGTAACAGATACGAGGCATTATCCAGTGTATAAGCTTGGGGAAAGCCGGTGGCACTTGGGTGTTAATTAAGAATACAGCTGCTGTCATCATGACATGGCACCATTACCTACAATTCTCTGAGATCCCTGCAAAATGAGAGCAAATACTAAGGCTTTGGAAGATGTGCCATCATTATTTAGTTTATAATATACAATAGACAGAGCATGAGGAACTGAAGAAGGGTCAGTTTTCCATCATAAGTTTTGACAGACTAAAATCCAGACAAGGAATTGCCCACAGGAAGCAAGTCCAGGATTTCCCAGCAGAGATTCCTGAAGGAAGGAATTAAAACATGCTCTTTGTTGATTCCACCTGCTCCAGCTCTGGAGCATGACATTAAACATTGGGCAACCTGGAGCAGACAGCATATCCACCCTCCTCTGAGCCATGGGAAGATGCTGAGGCACCCTTAGGGGGAAGAAGCTGGGAGTCCTCATTTTAGCACCCTCCTCACAGGATATAATCCATCCGTTTGCCACTTTTTATAATCAGAGAAGTATTGATTTTAAACAGGGTACAGCTTACAGGGTATTAGCATGTAGGTTTGATGTGCACAGGACAGTGGAAAGCAACTTTACTGCCAAACCTCCCAATGGCAGCTTGGCACATTAAGGCCATCATTTTTGACTGAGGCTCTAAATGTCAGTGTAAAAATGCCATCTTTGTTAGTTTGCTGCCTTGACTGTTGCTATAAAGAACGGTTCTTGCCAGCCTGGAGCCAGGGAAGGTAAAATCCAATGGCCTGGTGAACCTTGGCTAGTACCAGGCTGAACTAGGGTGCCTGGGCTCRGACTAAAGCAGTTTAAATACTGAAYTGAATTGGGAATGGGGCTGCACAGTCCTTTAGGAGCAACACTTCCTCCATGGCTACTTACCCTCTGCACGCCAGAGACTCTCATGTAGAAGGATGAACTASACAGGGCCCAGCTCATGCATCTTACTGCAAGACTAAACTTTAAAGAAAATGTTAAAGATCTTAAAGCACTTTTTAGGCCAGAGAGCATGAGATTCCCTCTAGGCTGGTAAGCACTGCATTTAATGGCTTCGCTTTTACCAGCATCACTTTAGGAAAGCTACATTTTTTTTTGCCAGCAGCAGCACTGGAGGGAAAGACAAGAACCTGCACTTCCCAACAGGTCCCCAGCAGCTTTCGAAGACCTCTATCACACTGCATCTTGCAACTTCATTAATTTATCACAAACAAAGAAAGAAATCTAAAGTTAGGAGAGTGACATCAGGCAGTCCTGCTATACACAGTTTAGGTTTTTATTTTTTCCTACCTGGTAATTTTAAAAGTTGGCATGGGTTTAAAAAGGGATTTGAAACAACTGGAAAAAAAATGGAAAAAGATGACAAAAGAAGCAACTGGGGGTGATAATTTGACATTAGTGGCCATGGAGGTTGGGAGAACATCCTCTGTCACTGAATGTTATAACATCCTACCTTGGCATCASTGGAGACGGGATCCCATCCCCGCTTACCGCTCCTGGTCATATTTGATACAGAACTGGGAAACTAGAAAAAAAAAATCAAGACGACGTAGAAATATATCAGCAGTAAAACTGAAGAGTGAAGCTATATAAATCTTTTGCTTCCTTTGAAATAAAAGAGAACTTCACAACTGGCCAGTCCACACACTTGCAAATCTCACCTCTGCAGTGGTATAGTTAATAAAGAATTGTAGATTTTTTTTTCACTTTCTGATTTGAGAATGGCAGATGTTTATACACTTTAAAGGATTTCAGGATTTCAGTAAGACTTTTTTTTTTTWAWWAAATAACGCGGCAGAAGCTTTATATCTTGATCTGCAGGTCTCAGCACAGATTCTTCCAACGGCAGATTTGCATGCGGTTCAATATGTGCCAGGGTGCCCTGCCTGCAAGGCTGTGGAGGGAGCTGGAGCAGGCAGCAGGCTGCCAGGCACCCTGGGGGGSATCCTTGTCATTAATAAGACTTCTGCTGCTCCTTCCTAAGAGCAGAGAGGTAGGAGCGAAGCCCGTGTTGCTGCTAGGCTGTGGAGCCTGGGCAAGGCATCTTTCTGAAATAGGAGCAAAACTATTTTCATCCCAGCAGCCAACTGCGGAGGACAAGGGGTGCAAAGAGAGGCATGGAGGTGGTGGGCTGTATCTTCAGACACTCCTTATTCCTCAGAGGGCTGGCATTCCAAGATTTGCCATGGGCTTTCCCTAAGGGCTGCTCTTACAGACCCTGAGTATTCAGCAATCTGCAGTAGATCTACCCAAAAGCACTGCTGCAAAACTGCCAGGAGCCATTAAGCTCCCAGGAACAGCGTTTCCTGCTGTGGGGAAAGGGAACGGCAGAGGTGACTGCAAATACAGCATGTCCCACCAGCTCTGCTGTAGTCTGTAGGAACAAGCAGTCATTTGTCATGGTTTGAATTCAGCAAGCGTTTCTGAGCTCTTATGGTGCCCTGAAAGGGGGACATTTTTACCCATTATTTTCTCCTGCATCACCGGACAGCTATCTTTCATGTTCGCTTTTCTTGCAGAGGGCCTCGTGCCTGCCACTGTGAGCAGGCGAAGAAAGCCGATGATACCTTTTGCAAATTGATTTAAAACACACTGGGGAATAAAAGAAAATCAATTAAGGTTAAAATATCTAAAAATCAAAAATCCAACTCACATTCATTTTAATGATTCCCTCTATCGTTTCTTTTAATTCAAACAGACCTTCTTCAGTTCAAAAAGCTATTATCATCAACAAGTGGCTTTCTTTAAAAAACACCTGGTAAGTGCTGAATGTTAGCCGGTTTAATTGGCCGAGGTTAAACATGCTTTTACAGAAATTTAACAACCACCCAGAAGAGAAAGGGAAAAAGGAAAAAAARGCAGTTTCTGCCTATGAGGTCTGTTTTATGTATTGAAACACAATAAACAGCATCACAAAATCATTCTGCTTCATGTCTCAGTCAGCCTGAGACCCTTCTCCTGCATTCCCACTGGTTCTCCATTACAGCCTTGGGTTCTTTTGACACAGACCAAGGGTGAATTAGGCCCTAAATGGAGTGGTTGGTATTTGCCATGAAGGTCCATGGAAGACAGAGGAGAGCAGGACCAGAATACAGAGATCTAACTTTATCCTTGACTACACTGACTAGTTGCCTGCTTCCAGTCCACAACAAATGTGATGTTCAGTAGGGAAATCTCCACTGAAGTGCTTTAAGTCAAGGCACTTTACCTCATATTTACAATGAACTAAAAGATTATATATGGCTGGTTACTGCWGCTCAGCTTATGGGTAGTGACATGGCACATCCTGTCCCATCRCTTTCACACAGGAGTTTAAATTTCAGCACTGCTCATGGACTGAAAGACAATATGTTAAGGCCTTGGACAGACCTCAGTTCTTCTACTGCCTGGCCTCTCTGGGATGGATCTATCTTGAGTAGGTGCCATCCAGGAAATCTGAAATCTTCTTCACTATTTTGATAAAAATCCCTTGGCAAATAAAGTCTTTTGATAAAAATCCCTTGGCAAATAAAGTCTTCTGGTCACTCAAAAAAAAAAAAAAAAAAAAAAGTTCCTGAGGCCTTGTATAAAGTCAGTTTGTAATTCAGTTGACAAACCTGTGTTCTGACAGACCTTTATGTTCTTTTTCAAATCTGGCCGTAAATGATTTGTTCAAGGGAGTCTAGGGAGGAGAAGTAATTGAACTCATTTTCCAAGGCTTCTGGTTGGTGCCCTCCTCTCTTTGCCAAATAAAGTCTTTTGATAAAATCCCTTTGGCAAATAAAGGTTTTGGGGTCTTCAAAAAAAAAAAAAAAAAAAAAAAGTTCCTGAGGCCTTGTATAAAGTCAGTTTGTAATTCAGTTGACAAACCTGTGTTCTGACAGACCTTTATGTTCTTTTTCAAATCTGGCCGTAAATGATTTGTTCAAGGGAGTCTAGGGAGGAGAAGTAATTGAACTCATTTTCCAAGGCTTCTGGTTGGTGCCCTCCTCTCTTTGCCATGCTTCTTGGCTGGACATGAAGCACCCAGCAGAGGTAAAGCAGACTTGCAGAAGGATGCTGCATTGTGCCAATCCTCAATATCCACTACTTTGACTTCAGACCTTTTCCAGCTGCATCTGTTCATAGGAACCCTCAAAGCTCCAGATGGAAATGGCTGTGACTCTGACTGTGCWGGTATGTGTGGCTGGATGCTGGGAAGCCTCCTGCACACAAATCAGAGCAGGAGGAGACTGACAGTCCCTTGATTCTGCACACACTGACCCCCAACACCTGCCTCTAGTCTTGTTTCCTTGCTGAGCTGTGACATTAGCTAATGTGTTCTTGATTGCTGCTGCACTTAAGCAAATGAACTAATGGAAAGTTGCTAAACACAGAGCAAACAATTAATTAAACACTTTATTTTCATGCTGTTTAGAAAAGGAAAATAAGCCAGAATGTGACTTTCTTCCCCTACCATCACTACCTCTCACATATTTTCTTTTTATCAGCATGGCACTTGGTCTGCTAATGACTTGCCTTTCATAACATATAGACTTAATGGCTCAATAAATACCACCATGTGACAAATACGTTCAGTTAGTTTTTCAGTCTCACAGCAACTGTTTAAAAACAGTTTAGGACTCCGTTTTACAGAAATACAAGTCTTAGACTTGGCACATGCTAAAAGATACCTCTCCCTTTTATGTCTGTAAGATCAAAATCTTCCTACTGACAGGATTCGTTATGGCTCAGAATTCATTATTTTTTACCTTTTTTAGCCTTTAAAATGTCCATATTTTTCACAAAAAAAATGTTTTTTTCGGCATTAAAGTTTGTGTCCCAAGAACTATATTCCAGAAGCATTAGTGAGAATCAGAGGACTGTGTGAAAGAAGCTGGACAAAGCTAGAAAAATCCATTTTCCTAACTGAAACAAATAATAGCCCAAATAACAGCCTAACAGCCTAAGGGTTYAGACCATTATCTGCTGAGAGTTAGYAGTGGTTGGAGTAACTCTGCTAGTCTGTGCTACAAATGAGCAGCCAAGAAGTTCAGCTCCGTTCAGGACATGGGAAACACAAGTGCAAGGAGATGGAAGGACTACAGGTTGCCTAGCTTTGAAATCAGAGTTCTTGACCACATAAACATTCTTCATCAAGGACGTACTCTGTAAATCCCTCTTCACCAACCCTYAATTTTCAGGAGGCATCAAATTCAGTGGGAACATTGCTTGTAGGCAAAACTTGTATTAGTGCTTTTAGTCAGAAAGCCATTTTCTTTTACATGCTTTGAAGGGGGAAAAAAAAGTCTGGTGATCCATCTTAAGCCTCCAAACTTTAAAACAAAAGTAAAAAAGGACAAAAACAAATTGAAGCGAATTTTCCTGAAGATRCTCTTTAGTATTTACATAATGTGTTTGTATTTCTAAAAAGAAAATTTTGCAGATCATTGAACCACAGCAGAGAGACTAAGTGAGTTTGCTACTAAATCATTCAAAACAAGAGTTATTTTGCTTTTAGAAGCAGCAAAGCACATTCTTGCATAAGACTCTGAGAGGACTACTGCAATTTTTGTGCATCATTAAAGCAAAGTCCCCAAATAATCCCGCAGTATATAGGTCAGAAAACTAGAGCCTATAGTGAGGTTATAAATATTTACTACAGCAGAACCACAGCAAGCAAGAAGTAGTTTTCGCCTAATAGTCTTTAATGCAGTAGGGGTGGATAATCTGAATACTACAAAGCCAAGAATATACCAAAGCTACATAGAAGAAAGCTACCAAAGTTATGCTGTTAACTGCCCTAATTGCCTATTTTCTGCCTTGCTTCCTCTTAATTTCTTATGGACATTTTTGACTCTCTAATTGGACTGCCGTTCTTTTACTCTCACTTGACTGACAATTTTGACCCTTGCTGAGCACACAAACATTGTGAGGGAAGTCTGTCCTGATTTCTACACTGCACCACATTGCACACTACACTGCATTGATAGCTGAAGTTACTTTTCCCCCATCTTACATTGCATCTAATATAACTGAATTTCATTTGCTATTTTATTACTCAGTCGCTATGTTTCATCATCTGCAACTATTTATCTGCACCATCAGCTTCAGGATTGTCAAATCTGCATAAGTTTGTGGTACTGCAGACTCTTTCACTTCACTACTCCCTACTTTTTCGAGGTCACTTGTGAATGCCTTTAACAGCTTAAGATGGTGGGGAGGTTATTTTGTTTTTGTTTTGAGTTTTACTGGTCACACTTAGACATTGTGTAAATTCATCTTTTGTCACTTTTAATAATCAGGTGTTAATTTATTAGAAGGTTTAATGCCTTATCCCACAATAACTTAAAATTTTAAGCCCCAAATTTAAGCCCAAAGAGACCTCCCTAAAACTTCCAGAATATCTAAAACATTTTGTCAGTCTAAGGCATCTTTGACTTCTTCAGGGAGCTCTAATTTATATAACTTTCTCTTCCACTGACACTTAAATTTTATYCCTTTTTTTTCCCAGATTCATTCCCTGTTTGGGAATCTACCTATTTCCTCCAGMATGAACACCAAGATAAATAACTCGTTTAGCTTTTTTGTTGCATCCTATTTTCACTGTGTGCTTAGAAACCCTCTAATGGTACTACAGTTTGGAGGCTGCCAATAACTCTCAAAAGGTATTAAATTGAGGACTAGMTCCATCTCTTGCAGCTTTCAGAGATAACAGCCTAGTCAGTCTATCTGCATATTTATAACTTAAGACAAAAGTCCAGATCTCTAGAGTACTCTTGACCTTGAAGGCCTGGTGAGTGAGCTGTCATTTATTCACACCAGGTTATTTGTTTCTACATCACATATATGTTTTTATTCTATATCTCTTCTGTATTCCAGAGCTAGAAGCATTCTTTTTGAAAAATTCAGAAGGCCTTAACATGTGTCACACACACCACCTGACCCATATTTTAGGGTTGGATTTTTACCGCACATCAGTCTTGTCTCTGGTGTTGTTTGCTTGCTTCGTGAGAGCACTGCGAAATACAAAGCTACACCTTAGGCTGCTTTGTGCCATCATTCTGTGCAGCAGCACTGGCCTCTGTGAGTTGGACCCAAAGGTTGCCCTGATTTTTTGAGGACAGAAGCCACGACCAGTTGCSATTACATTGGTGTAAGTTGTAACAAAGAGACTTTCAAGGTCGTCCTTGCACTTGTGTCCACAYCCCTCCTTCTGCAGTACAGCAGCAGCGGTGACACGGCTGTTGTCTGGCTGTTCGGTGCTGACCCTTTTATGGGTGGAAATTCCTCCCAAAGCTTGAGAGCAACACAGTAGCAGCAGGCATTGACCTATGGCAGGTGAATCCCTATGAGATCTCATCCTTGTCTCCTCTTTTTTTTTTCCAGAGCAATCAAACACATAAATACAGTCCCCAAATCAGATCTTCATCTAGGACTAACTGATGTAGTYCCTGTGATATCATATTCTAATTAATGCTAGTTGAAAAGCATTTATACCAGATATCATCTGACTTTCAAGCTATTAAATGAWCTTCTGAAGCAGATATATACACACAAACCACTTTTCGCTGGAGGAAAAAMCAGCCCAAGGTTGAATTTCCTTAATATTGGTCTTTGAAACTCATCAATGTSCTTTAATTAATAAAGTAGAATATCCACTGATGGAGGAGAGGTTGGATTTGGAGTCTTTTTTGTGGGGTAGGAGGAAACTTAGAAAGACACATATTTATTTTCTGATCCCATGAGGATTAGACAAATTGTCTTGATCYAAATAATAAAACCTTCCTGCTAACATTAATTAATCTTCTGTTATAAAAACATGTTCTCCCAGAGTATTTCTTCTTCCCTCTGGCAATTCAGTCAATCAGAAAAAGCAAAAAAGAGAAACCACCTTTGTCACACAACTGTGTGCACGTACACATACACACACACATGCACACAGGGACTGCCCCAGAAGAGGCTCTAGGAGAACAGGATCATGCAGGCAYTGGAGATCTGCCACTCTCCTCCCCTGAATAAAACTGTCTATTACCCACTGAGGATTCTGCGCCCCCACTGCAAGACACGACACTGAAGTTAGGATCACCTTAGTCTGCAGCAGAGATGAAATCAATGGCCCATAGCCACTCACATTTAGCAGTCAAAGTGGTCGCATTTTTTATCATATGTGACCAATTTAAAAGGATTTACTTGCACTTGATTTCTCTGTATTTTCCACTCTCAAGACAGTGAGCAGATCAAAGATTTTTGAAAAGCAATCAATATTTAAACATTTTGTGGTGTATTTTCTTCCCTTAGTGCCAACATATGTACCTAAGATGGATGATACACGGAGCCTTCATTTGGTTTTCTGCCAGTTTCTTTAGCTTGTATCATCTGGTGGTCTAGGGGAAAAAAAAAAAGAAAAAAAAAAAAAAGGAGAGTTTTTTGTTTGTTTGTTGGTTTTCCCCAGTGTAAGAGCTCTTGCACATTAGCTAACCTACAGYACATGATCATGTAAGCCCTGCTAGCTCATGTCAGGTATGTGGCGAACACTCTYCTCCGGCTCCAAGGAGGTTTCTCTCAGCAATGGAGCTGAATCCTCTCCTCTGCTCCCTGCAGCCCCAGGGCAGCATCCTCCCACCCGGCCTCACCCCTCAGCAGCAGAAGCCGCCCGTGGGACCACCTGGTGAACCTGCACACAGAGACCCTGCTAGCTCTGCCAGACAGAAGAATATCCACAGTGCCACAGCCTTGAGCGGCAGATCCACACCAGCCTGAGGCAAATAAAGGGCCTGTTAAACCAGCAGAAAACTCATCTAGCAAAAAGGAAGAAAGGGGGGGGGGAAAAAGTGGAAGCAGTTAATTGTTTTCTCACTGGTTTCACCTGTTCAAATGGCTCAGCAATAGCCCAGGGCAGAGCCAGAACTAACARAAAGGTTAGATGTGTGCCTGGGACAGGGGGAAGGATGAATGATATTGGGGAAGGGTATCATGTAACAGCAGTGTTAGTGAAAGACYTATATTAATAGAATTTTCCCCAACAAAATTCCTCCTCCTACCTTTGGATGTTGATTGCAGCTTGGCTGATGTGCAGTAAGTAACATGCCAGGCCATGATAATCTTGTCTCTGTGTCCCAGGCTTTCAGACAGGTCACCTAAGTCACCTAGCACTGTTTCCTTTCCTCGGCTATACCTGTGACACTGATGAACTACAAGCACTGCACWGAGATAAACAGACCAGCGTGAACACAGTGCTTCCAAATGCAGCAAAAACTGTTCTGCAGTTGTCTTTACCTCAGTAGTTCCCAACCGGGATCCCTGGTGACACAGACAAGCACATCAACGTCATAGCAAGTTTTGAGTTTTGACCCTTTTCACAAAMAAAAAAAAAGTTTGGATCAACATTAAACAAAACTTTCCAAGTCCCAGCAATACCCTTCCTGAAGCCTTTCCAAATGCTGCCCAAGGACAGGTTCCTGATCTCTTGCCTGTTCTCCCAGGAGACGTTTTGCTTGACTATCTCACAATATTCTGCCCTTGCACTGCTGCACCATTGTCTGCTTAGGTCCCATGCTGAGGTGAGAGCCCTACACCCCTTGGGAGTAGCAGGAACCAGGCTGAAACCACAGAGCTGCATGGGCAGGCTCAGGCTCTGGATGGGCTTGTCACGCCTCACTCTTGAGGGACAACCTTGCGCAGGGTTGTGGAAGGCATTTATTTCTGTCATGAGCCTCTCCTCAGAAATCGCTCCAGCAGCCTGTCTCCCCAGTCTCCCATTTTGAGGCAGAAGGCATTTTTTTTGTTTGTTTGTTTGTTTCAGTTGGCTAAATGTTTTAATTGCTCGACCTGGACACTAATTATATTTGACTAGCACTTTGCTTAGTAGCTAAACAATATATTTCAAATGCTTCCAAAAAATGCCTCTATCCTGCTGAAGGTACAGCCAAGTGCAGCGATAGTTTGAGACAGGCGGCACATGGCAATTCTGAGTGCTGACCTACCTTCCTTCCTGCCCTCACATACTCTGCACATCCCTGAAATGACAACAAATTGGAGTAATGAATAAGAGCGGATGCAAATCAGCAACATGATGATGCAGAAGATTTAACCCTTTCTTGAACCTACTTTGCAATCTAAGGCTAATAGTACCCTAAAATATCACCTCCTTTGTTGCCCTCAATACTGAGTACAGCATCTAGTGGCACTGTTTTCCTACACTGTTTTTTTTTCTGTTGTACCTTGGACCTAATCTGGTGCTGAATAGCACAGTAGTTTTTTCTTTAAGAGGCCTAATTCATGTCTCTGACAACACTGCTTTTCTATGATGAGTGAAGCTGTATAATGGGAAAAAATAAACAACCAAACAAACAAGAAAACAGCCTTGACAATATGCAATAACTGAAGTTAATATGCTAAACCCTTTGGCATTACCTGGGCACATAATTACATCAGATTAGCAACATATCCCTATGGCAGAGTGTGTAAAGCAATTCAGTAATTACCATTGATTGTGCACTTTTAGTAGGCTATTTAATGCTGCAATAAAACACAATATGACAGGTCAGAATCCAAATTAGAGCACTATTTTCAGTGAAACAGATTCAGGTAAGGTTTCTCCCCAGCCAAAGACCACAGTAATTCTGCTGGAGCCAACAGGGCAGCTCAGACTGGGGCTACGCACCCCACCTTCCAGCAAACACCTGCGCTGAATGACTAGCAAAATCACAAGGCAAACAGCAGACCTGGAGATCTTGGAAGCCCATTCGCCCAGCACACAACCTTGTCATTCTCACTGCCACAGTGTCACCAGATCCAGCAGTTCACCCCAGGCACATCTTGCTCACCTGCACCCTGTTCCTGATCATGCTGGCTTATTGGCATTGCTTATTGCTCTCCACCTGGTTCTGACGGACTCTGGCAGGCCTGCATTTTGCCATGATCATTTCCTACTGGGATCAAGTACAAGGTGAGTCTGGCAGGTGGAGACAGGGGTCTCATAGGGTTTTTTACCAGTGCTGTAACTATCCCATCTCCCACATGTCCTTGGATTTCATCTGTGCTCCTGAGACTTCAGCTCTTGTCCTTGGTACTTCTTTTCCTGCCATCTCAACCTACGTCTGCCCTTCAGTGTAAGGAAGGGCAAAAGGACTGAAGGAGCAGCTCTTCTCACAAACTCATGCGTTAGACACGGCTGCAACGCAGGGCACACTTGAGATCCTATAAACAGATCCCCGACACCCTTCCGTAAAGAAAATCAGCTTATACTTTTAAGGCTTACGTTTTAAGATCCTTGCTAGCTTCACCTTTACCTCCTGCCTTTCTTCATACACATATGTGCTTTTACATGAAAACAGATATATTTATATCTACACCAATCTTACTAATAACCCCATCTTAACTAAAGAGTTTGGGAAGAAACATAAGAAAAGAGCATAATGACATTTGGCATTCAAGGCATGAACATTTTTCAGGGAGGATGGAAAAGTCTGATAGGGAAAAATTGTAATTTCGGATGGATTTTTTTTTAAAATTCAATCCTACTGCTAAATCAAAGAGATTTCAATATAATCAATTATCTAAAAAGTACATTAATGTTAACCTACTTTGGAAGTTGTTCTTTAAGAACTGGGAAAAGCAGTTAGGGTGTAATTGAAGAAGCGGAGAAGATTAACCCTTCTCAGTAGATGAGAACAATAGTCTGTTTCACCGTAATCATGGCCTTTGCAGAGAACATCTTACATSATCACATTTCTGAAGAATTCCTGTGCCCTAGAGAACTTGTTTTCCTTGGTCTCCTTGCCCTGCTTTAGTCTCGGGTATGTTTGCATCACCCTGTCCTCTCCCATTGGTTTCTAGACCAACACATGCCCCATCTCCTTCAGTTTTCTGACTCCCTTTGCCTAGATTATTCTTTCCCCTCTACACACCAAATACATGGCCTTATTTATCATAAGAATCTGCCCAGCCCAGMTGCACACATGGGAAATTTCTGTACCAGCAGACAGGGTTCCCTTGCAGRGTACCCTCTAAGCCCTGGATTTCCTCAGGGGGTTATACATTACAGACTTTGGGGGCCTGYCTTTTGGAATATGCACCCAAACTGCGGGCAAATCTATCTCTCTTCACAGATGTGGTCCCTACTAACATCTGATTGACATGTTAGATGCATCAGATTTGCTCTGCTAGCTGTGAAAGAAGCCAAAGGGAGCTAAACCCCTTGCTGACGTACCCAGGGTAGTTTGGGAGCAGTATCACAGCTCCCCATCTATGCAGATAAGAGCCCTTCTTTACCTCACAGGTTCAGTCAGATAGAGTGTAATGAAGATTACGAGACCTTGGTACATTAGTTTGCTATGGGAAGTAGAGCCATAGTAAATAGGACTAGAAAGGACCTTGAAAAACCCTCTGATCCATTTATCTAAGACAAAAAGGCCAGCAAACAGAACTTTTTTTTTCCCTTCCTTGGCTCTCTATCTATCTTGTCTTTCTTTCACCTTCTCATTTCCTCTATCCCTTTATTCTTAAATCTGTAGATGGCTTCCTTAACCCCTCGAAGCAGCTGGGAATATGGTCTGACCGCAAGGTGCTACTACTGGGGATAAACCTGATTGTAATAAATAAGGAGGCAGAAAACTGCTGCAGATGAAATAAAATGCAACACACGAGTCATTAAATATTGAACTAAATTCAGGCTGCATAGCCAGACTCAATCTGTTTTTACTGATGGTAAATGATGGGCTTATATAATTTTCAACATCCTGATGGATGATACAACATCAGTTATTTAGGCTGAAGAAAAACTAATGGAAAGGGTGCCTTTTACTTCCCTTTTTAAAGGGCTGATTCCTGTACAGGGCTAAGGGTGCAGGAATTCTCAGCACCCTTCCTGCTGGGCCCTCCATTTCTCCAGTATGAACAAAAGCTGCAGCAGTTTGGAGCACTTTGGTCCGGGCAGTTTGTAAAAAGTCCCCAAACRCAGGCTTGAGGATTGATTACACTTGTCTGGTTTTAATGAAAATGAACAGTGTGGGTGGGCGTAGGGTTTGATAATTACCAGGCCACTGAAATTGAAAGTAGAGGACACGTCCCATAAACCTCCGAGACACAACTTCCCTCCAGCCAAGTTCACCACCTCACAGTGTCTAAAGGGAGACGCTTAACTGAAGAACTGCAGCTCTGCTGCATGGAAGAGAAAATAAAAATTAACCTCTGCTCCGGAGAAGCACTGGAGCCACTGGCAATTAAGACGTTATTTAATAAGGTGACATGCTTTGAATTACTAAAACGAAGGGCTGGAGGAATCTCCCTGCCACATTGTTCCTTTCCTCACTCTCAGATTCAGACATTGCAAGTCAACTAAGAAGGTTAGAGAGCTGTAATTCAATTAATAAAGCATGACCTGGCTACTAGAGAGAAAGACAGAGATACAGAAAGAAAAGTGATGGCAGGTAATCACTGGACATGCTGCTATCATTTAATTTTATTTTTTTTCCTGCACTTGAGGCTGGTAATTTTTTGCTGCTCTTGTGCTTGACAGGGTCTTCAGTGAGAGATCATCAGTCAAGCCATAATTTTTCATCAGAAGTTAAAAAGAGGTTAGGATGACACAGAAAGTGTCAGCTTCCCTCAAAAATATCTTTTTTTTGTTTGTTTTGAAAACTGAAAATGTAAGATTTTTTTTGAGATTTTTGTTGAGATAAGAAAAAGGCATTTTCTGAGRAAACCTAAATTTAAAATAAAAAGTTAATCAAGAATTCCCACTGGCATACGTTCCTTTAAGAAATCTAAATTTATAAAACTATTTTGCTTTGAGTACCCTCTTTTAGTGACAATATGAGGAWAACCTGCTTCTCAGTTAAGAAAAATRTATTGGAACCATATATATTTTGACTGTTTTCTTGGATACTCCTTTTAATTTTTCCCTGATTCAGTCTGTATTCCTCTTTCCAAATCTATGAAGATTGTTAGCATTAGTAAGGCATTTTTATCTAAATATCCTTGAACTTTGCACAGCTCTATGGTAAATATTCTGATTTAAAGCCACTGGTGCCTATGAAAYTTCTCCTTTGCGCTGTGGATCAGCCCTTTGCTCCAAGTTTGACAGTCTAAGTCAGAAAAATGTGTTTGGATCTAAGCTTGGGTATTTTGTGACTAGAATAACACATTTTTCACAGCCTGCTCTCTCCAGCACCCTCAAATCAGTGATGTTAGCCTCAAGTTGTTCAAAAGCTTAGAAGGGAATTGATCTTATAAYTCCTGGCCCTCTAGATAAGCCCACAGGCAATGATGGGCACCTTTCCACATAGGCATGTCCAGTGGTTACACAAGGCACAATCCCATGTTCAGGCAGCACAGTCTAATGTGCAAAATATTCACATGTCTTTGGCTGGATCCCAGCAACCACCACAGAACTGAGATCTGTACCTAGACTTAGGGAATTTGAAAGACATGAAAACTTTAGATATAGGGATTTAGTTGAGTTTATCAGAAAAAGGAAAGCGACTTGAAAGGTTTGGATCTGTATCCTCATAATGACCTTTTGAACTTCTCCAGAAGTGTTTTTGAACTGCAGGTTTTGATTCAGGCTCAGCTACRTTCACTCATCAGCCTTGGTTTCCTTCCTATTTAGAGCACGCATCTCATAGCTTGAACTCCTCGACCTTGCTTTCAAAAGCTCTAGGGTAAATCACAACTCCTCCTGAGCTAAAAGTGCAGATAAAGTGGGATTATGTTTCTGATTTTGGTGAAAATTTCCTAGAATGTGGGCCTTCAAATGGCAGGTTTCTCTCTAACGCAGCAACAAGTTCAAATGTGGAGCAAAAAGTTAAAGCAGACAGCAAAAATTGGTGTCTACACCATGGGATTTATGGACAGTAGACTGCAGTTTGCTGGGTCTATTTATGGGGTCTGTTTATGTCTTAGCAGCATCCCCAGGCCTCCCAGGTGAGGGAAATGTTAGAGAGAGACAGATGCTTCTGTAGACAGCTCAGGTTTTTTTCCTCAGAAGATACATGGGGAAACAGAGGCACAAAGAAGCATCAGAAGAAAATCCAGTCTGTTCTATCATGAGAGAGAAAAAGCAGCAGGCATAATCTAGCTTGAACTTTTGCCTTGGAGACTTCTGCACTTTCCTGTCCTTGCRACCTCTTTCTCCAGGAGTCAGTGCTAAGAGGAAGATGCTGATTTCTCATTCTTATGGTAGAAGGGCAGCAGGCAGGAATAGCAGGTCATTTCTATCCTTTGCAGATTTTCAGATCTCACTCGGAGAGATAGCCATGCTGGGAAAAACAGGAATCATGGAAGACTGACCTCAGTGTCTCTTTGATCAGATTGCTATCCATTAACCAGTATGAGCGTGCCCGCGCTGTCTCTGTCTCCCTGTGCAGCTGAAGCCTTCTGGAAGAAAACAGGCATGCATATTCATGGGACACCTTGTGATGAATGCTATAATCAATTTAGTGCTTTGAGGTTTGTTGGAGGTGGGGATTTTACTGTCTTTACAAACCCCATGTAAGCTCAAATTTGGGTTAAGGAAAAGTATTTGACTTTCCCTTGATTTAGTGCATAACAGGAATACTGTTCACTTGAGCAGTCGCACTAGGACTTTTTCTGCCTGTGGTTCTGAAAAGGAAACTCTYTGAGTACATTACACAGTTGAGTAAACAAAAGGAAGAACTACAGCAGATCTGGAATAAAAAGCCCTGAGGCTAAGAGAGAACAAAAGGAAGAGGATACGTTTAAAGTCCTTACATTTAAGAGAAYTGCAGATAACCTGTGACTGCTAATGTTTTGACTGAAAGTAATTTTCCGAGCCCACTGCAGGGAAGGATCCCGGATTCCTTGGGATCTAAGGGCTTACAACATCCTTGTGATAGCGCTCACTGGCATGGATTCATACAACCCTTGGTCAGAAGCAGTCTAACATATGTAAGGCCATAAAGCAAATATCAAATAGGAGAGCAGTTCTACAGATGCCCAGCTATGTTTTCAGATGACTCCTATCCTGAGGAGTGTGAAGGCCTGCTGTGAAACACTCAGAGAAAAGCATTTCTGATTAAACTTAAGATGTAAAAAAAAAAAAACTATTAAAAAAGTTACATAAATGTAAAAAATGTGCTAAGTGCTTCAGCCACTGCTCAGCTGCYGAGACAGTCCATGTTTTTACCAGTATAAAAGAGTTGCCACCTGGGCCATGCTCTGCAAGATGACGAACAGGGCAATTCCCAATTCATGCATATCACTGCAGATCTSTCTGTGGAGCCACTGCTCAGAGGATGCAAAGCAGGTTGGAAAGCACATAACTTTAACATTTTTTTCCCCCCTCTTCTAGTTAACATTCTGCTGAATTTCCCAGTTACTCTATTGGCCCAAAAATGCTGCTGTTATGTTAAGGAAGTCATGATCCATAGGGACGGGGTACATCCCCTAGGGAGAGGAAAAAGCAGGCAAGCCTTTAGGGAAGCAGTTACTTCATCAGCCCTAACAAAGCAGCAACCATGTCACCTCATGTCACAGGTTAGGAACAGTGCCCTTAGGTTGGCCTAATTTTGTTAATCAATTAGGCCCTTTAGGGGAGAGGGAAGTTGGTACCCAAGAGGACCAGAAAGGCTATTAACAAGAGGGAAAAGATTACAGGAGCTGAGAGAGACAAGCCGTTAGCATTTGTGAAACGGAGACAGGCTAGCGGAGGGCAAGGTGAGAAAGAATTTGTCGCAAGACATAAAATCAATGTACCTCTTGAGTTTCCTTCGTGGTTATGGAGTTGTGCACCCGTGCATTTTGACCCTGCCTAAGCAATACTCTGGCATGGAAGAAACCTCTGTCAAAAAAAGATCCTGCTTTATCTTCTCTCTCAGGAAGCCTTTGCTGCATCCTACARGTAACACACAGAAGATATCAAGCTGATCTGCATTTCAGTCCAGTTCTGCAATGCATTTCCYCAGCTGCTAAATTTCAGCCTTAGGGATTCACACTTGGGGTGAATGGCAGCTCTTCACCATGCCTRTTCTCTGAAGGGGGTATTTGTTTCAGTGTTTGCTACATCTGACTTTCTTGTTTGTGCCTTTGGTTTGAAAAATTGCCTTCATCWGAATTTCAAGGTTGACACCCTCTCTGGTCCTTTTCTGTTCACTTTTACATAGTGTATYGCACCCAGTCTCTGACTTTGTTTTAATTAAAAAGTACAGAGCCTTACCCAGTCACTTCTAGAAATTTATTTCCCAAAATATAGATGACAGAGGTTTATGTATTACAGAGTTTAGCTTTTGATTTGTTGTGTACTGCTGCAAACATTTACATTACAAAGATTTATGTAAAGTAACTTAATAAAAAATACACATATTTTGGTTAAAAGTGTGTCCCCTAAGAGCACTGCAGCACCTACTCATTTTCTACTCAGTGTGTCAGATACTTTTTCACTCCCCAGATGCTATCACTGAAACAGACTGTCCTGGCCCTGAATAACAGTGATTTGGTATCCAGGTGCATACACATATGTGCAGATGCAGCAGGTTTAATTGCTGTTTGCTTTGCARTTTAAGGCTCTTTAATTTTCCATTTGTTACAAGAGGAACATGCAACATTTTATGCAATTAATTTGCCCCAATAGTTCAGCAATTAAGCTCACCTGCTCTCRTATGCGTTCCTGAGGCCACCTCAGAGGAGCCTCCCTGGCTACTGGAGTCCTGGGAGATTCTTCCTCCCCTGCTGCGCATCACCGCTTTCTCCAGCGAGAGCCTGTTGACCTTGTTGCACCTCCTCGCACACCTACCTGCCTAGCTCGTTTTCACCTGAACCCTCTGATCCTCAAATCTCATTACCTTTCTTCCTCTGCTCACTCACCCTGCCCTTTCAGTCTCCTTGCTGTTTTTATGATCACCTCCTCCCACATCCATCCATTCRCTCATTTCAGCCTTCACCTGGTCTCTCTGCCCACTCCATCACCGCTCTGACTACCCCTAGCTGGTTGTTGTGTACCAGTCGTCTCCCACACAGACTGGAATTTGTCCTCAAATCCCATTGTGTCAACTGAACACATGACAAAAGAACTACAAAGGTGATTACAGTCCTTTCATGTACAGCTAAACAAGAGGATAGGGGCCAGAATACACAAAAACTTATCAAACTCTGATATTCTCACTACAAAAAARAAGTTGCAAGATGGGAGACTCTTGATGAGATCTGCAAAATATGTTTGGTAGCACGGGACAAAAGAAGGACAAGGACAAAACGAAGATAGGAAGAGGAAGAGCAGATGGAATCAGTGTATTTCAGTCAAAAGAATACTAAGAAGCTGGATTCTTGTCTCCTGTTGCTTGCTAGATGAGATTTCCACTAGTGAAAACAATCTACTCTATGAAGAAAAGGCACGATAAGGCCAAAGTCCAATTCTAAAGCATATTTCATACATAAGGACATATTTTGACATAATTAACTGTTAGAATGTTATTATATAGTGACTTCTTTATTATCTTCTATCATTAAATCAATACTGGATATATTCATAGCAGATAAACTGTAGTTTTGTATGAAGTTACAGTAATCCAGATAAAAGCTGGAATAGGAGACAAGGAAACCCCTTCCTAGCCCTGAATCTCTGAATTATGTATTAATAGTAAATGTATCAACATGTATAATGGCTCCCAGATCAAATATACAACTGAATAATCACATATCTTTCAAGTACTGATGTTTGTGCGTACCTGTGGTGTTAGCGACAAGCGCGCTGAAAGGAGGAGGGTCATCTAGCACAGTCATGTCATTCGAGGATTCGTCTCATCATGTCATGCATTCATATGAGTTAACTGTGAAATTATGTCTAGAGAAACTTGCCAGCTGGAAAAAAATTAAATAGCTGCTTGCAGAACAGCTATTTTCAATTTCACATCTTTCGAGTTTTCTGGAGAAGAAAACGTTCCTTTCATAATTATGGGTTTGGGAGTTGTTTTGTTTTGGTTTTTTTCAGGTGTGTCAGTCTATCAACTGGATTTTTTTCTTATCAAATCAGAATTGCTCATGATTTTTCTTTGTCTGGCAAGGGAGGGTTTTTTTTTAAAAAAAGAAAAAAAATGTAATAAGAGATATTCTCAGGAAGCATTTTATTGCCTTCCCCCCCCCGCCCTTAAAGTCATGCATTTTCTCACCCTTAAGAAAACACTACTATAATGCATTTAGTTTCCACCAAGCAATTCCAGCTCCAGGGCTTGCTGTGTTTGCGCTAGCAGAGCCCACAGCTGGGCTAACTCTACATATCACACRGAGCCCTCTACCGGTTCAGGAACACAAATCTACCAAGCCTTACACTGCACATGCTCCCTCTTCCAAACATTTCCTCACCCGGGAAAACCTTCAAAATAAGGCCACCTTCTTTCCCTCATTGTTCAGATTGTCRTAGGAGACTAACTCTATTAGGGGAGAGGGTGTCAATATTGGGTCTTTCCCCCAGAATTTTGTCATTTTATGCAGTCCAAGAARTGGCTCCTATGTCATAAACTTGCTGACGTGAGCAACATACTAATTATTGGGGAGAAAGAGACTTAAACGTGTTCATCATTTGAGCTGATTTGCTGTAGGAACAGTTTTTTTTCCTTTGCTCATATAAACTGAAAGATAAATATGAGTTCTTGCCACTGAAATTCACTGTGAAGCACTTGAAAAACTAATATRGCAAATAAAATGCTCTGAGCCCCGAACTACCTGCCTTGCAGARCCTGGACGTTCACCATCCAGCTTRGCATTGTATGTCCTTAARCTTTCTTCATATTTTAATTTCAAGAACAGATGTGAGTCGTTCCAATAATTTATCCCTTCTCACAGAAAGCACAGCACATGCAATCTTATATTTGCACAAAATAATTCCTACTGAGGTGCTAACCTTGTATTTTCCACACTTTTGTCCTAATTCATTATTAATAGAGATAATGAATCACTGTCGATGAAGCACCTAGTGATAATCACAACAAAAATACTTAGTACTTCAACAATGTTTTGAATTTTTAAGGGAGATTATATTTATCCATCATCTTCAGAGTGTGCCTTGGAGTAAAGYAAGAATTAATACTGATCATCCTGATCAAAACAAGAGCCTTTAATTTCTTCAGTGGGTGCAATTTTGAAACTGAAACATTAAACAGAGAATTACTGAGCACTGAAACAAATACTTAGCTTCAGAGTAAAACAGTGGAAGAGATGTGATGAAAAGTTTTCTGTCAAAACAGTATTTTGATTGAGCACGTATTTTTAGAGGAAAAAGAAATCAGTTTTCATTCTCAAAACTGGGATCCTTTTGTTAAAAAAGGGAACTTACAAATATAGGCAAACATTCCCATATATAGTAATTGCTACACATTTTCAAATAGCATTCAGATGTAGTTTTTGAAACCTGCTGTTTACTACGTCAGAGAGCTGGTCAATATTCAACTCCATGGGCAACCATAATAAAAGAATCTTTATCACAGTGTCTCAAAGTTGAAAAGTAGCCCAGGTTGATTTTCAGACCCGACGCATGGCAAATAGAGCTATTCCTTAAGAATACGGTTTGACAGACTAAGGAAAATTCCATTGAGGATGTACAAAAATATTTCCAGTACACCTGGAAAAGCAGTGTCTGCACAACTGGAAGCCCTAGGTAGATACCACAGCAGAAATGTAATCCTGCCTTGGGATCAACCAGTGCTAGGTTTGACAGTACAGATATCTATTTGTCTATTTGTGTGCCTTATGTTTAGTGCAGAATGTAGTTTAGCTTTGCAAATGGAATGTGAATAAATTATTCTAATTGCATTTAAATGTTTCCATTTAAATATCAGCTCCTGCCAACTGTTACCCTACAATGGTCTGTGGATGGATACCTAAAATGGCATGTGCAATGTCAGCCTCCGTAACTTGATAAATGGGCACTGCATGAATAGCTGCTATAAATCAGGGAAAGTTCTAGGGAATTAAAGCAACCAGAAGTTTCTCCYTTTAGTAGACTGTTTGTGCAATTTCATTTTGGTTAAATTAATCACTTTGGGGGGAAAAATATAAACAACATTAGTTATTGTTCTCTTCAGTAACCTCAGSATTCTTGATACTATTATTCTGCAAGCAGCRCTCATGATTTCTCTCTTTCTTTCTCTCTATCCCTCTCTCTTTYCCTTTCAAACAGTGTGTAAGTTCTGATGGTTACCAGACATTTTATTAGGAAAGACTTTTAAAATGAGAATTATGGAAGGTACAATGCAGCTTTGTTATTACAGTATAACCTTGATTTATCTGCCCCTCAATTGTCTGAAACTTGCTATTATCCAAAAYATGGCCGTGTCCCCCGATATCTATTAATTACACTGACAATTCCTTTGAAAGTGTGAAACCTCTGTTATCCAGGCTTATTCAGCTTTCCCCATGGCATCTGGATAATCAGGGCTCTACTGTATTTCATTATTTTTCATAATGCTTTCTACTTTTCGGAGGGCAGAAGCAGTCRCTCTTTCTCTCGCCTTTGCAGAATGCATTAGACTATCCAAACAAATGGAAGTGGCCAGATGGGAAATGCAACCTCGCTCYGTTTCAAAAATCATTTTAAATTGTTGTGTAACGCCAGCACTATGGATCTGACTGCTGAATACAGAGTCAGCTTGGTCAGCCAGAGCAAGATGGGATTTTTCAACTCAGTTCACCTCATCTG
>PTEX01000019.1:4015790-4152613 GCA_003342815.1 Eudromia elegans
CAACAAATCCCAAGTCGTCATCACAGAATGTGTGGTTCTCTCACCAGTCCTCATCTCGGTAGTGTCACTGTACTTTTCAGAAATTCAGCTGTTTATTCTCACAGCCCACTGGAGGTGAAGAATTCATCATTTTGCACTCAGGAAGCTGAGCACAGAGCGTTTGAGTGACTGCAGAGTATCATAGAGGGCGCCCAGAGTACAGCTCAAATGTAACTCTGCTTCCCAGCACCAACCTCTTGCAACAAGACTGTCCTCACTAGAGCAGGGAAGAGACCCAAGAGAAAGATGGTGCCAAACAAGCCAAGCACATTGGGGCTGATGTGACCCTTGCTAGGCATTTTAGAGAATACTACCATAAAGAAGATCTGTAATTAAACATTAACTAGTGATAACATTAAAAGGGGCTGCCAATATAAGACTAATCAGARTCTTTCAAAAGCCTTCCATTGACCTTGAATTAAAACAGCATCATCAAAAACACCAACAAACTGGGGTCACAAAGTAGAATTAATGCTGTCTAYGTGCTCCACAATTCTGGCACAAGAGTATTTGAATGACCTGAATGCCACCTAGTCCAGGGCCTGTCTCTACTGGAGATCAAGATTCCAAGATGGAATGTGGATTACATACTCCTACCATGGTGCTCCCTGCAGTCCAGGGCTCAGAGACCATTCCTGGGCCTCAGGTTGTTTCTTTGTGCATAAAATACATTTGCATTTGGTTTTTCYTTCTTGAATTTGTTGAATCTCCTCTGGAACTCATCTGTTTGACTACATCCTGAGTTCAACAGTTTAACTATGCAATATGCGGGGGGGAAGAAGATTTGATTTGTTTTCCGTCTGCTGCCTCATAATTTCATGAGCTGTCTCCTCATTTCCTGTATCATGCAAAATGTACGWAATCTTTCTTTATTCCTATTCTCCATCCAAGCCGAGATTTTACTGACCTCTGTCAAGGCATCATAGGGTCAAGGTAGAGAAGACCAAGCAGATGAGCTTTAAACTAAATAATGGTAAGAGTTCTGTGTAGTGTCCAATTCTTCATTTACTGCAGAGTAGAAGGAAAATCAAAATATACAAGAAAATAGAAACTGAGAGAATAGACGTGAAAAGGAAGATGGTCAGTGAAGAAAAAAAAAGGCTAATATTGGTGAGATCACCATCCTGCAATGGTCACACTGGAACAAAACAAGGGTCCACACTGCCTAGTGGTAGAAACTGACTCCTTCTGCGGTTAATAATCAAGGCCTGTTACCAAAGACAACATGGTGAAGCTTCCCATCACCAGGATGGTAATGCAGTCATTAAAAGGCCTGTACCTGGCCTAACTAAGAATTTGAGGGTGACYAGTAAGACACACCTGAAATGTATTAAACATGGATTAACATCCAAGGTACCTGGGCCAAAAATCARAGGCCTTGAAACATCTGGTTCTACATGTGAATTTGGACATTACTGGGACAGCAGAAACATAGAAATCATGACTATAGTTACTGTGCTTTCAGAAACAGACATAATGGCAAAGATGGGCGAAAGGCCATGCTTGATGCAATAGAGAAGCAAGAAGAGAAAGGATGGCTAAAATAGACTACATTTGTGTAAAATTGCTTTTAGGAAGGATAATAAGATTCTATTGAGTAGCACTGGAAGTTTGTTATATATCCTCCCTCYTCCAGGTGCAGCTTTGGATATGAATAGCAATTTCTGTAATGTTATTAGAGGRGCAGAGAGACTACTGAGAACTGTGTCATTAAAGCAGAGTAGCTCCCAGACAAATGCTGAAAAAATAAATGCAACCAATAATGCTAAGTCCCAGATACCGCTTCAGGTGACAGGCAACAGACTGGGCCACTAAGTAGGAGGACAGAGATGAAAGATGGTCACAGTATGGCCCTGCATACTTTATCTCTGTTTTCAATGTGGGCAGTGATGCCAGATATAAGGTGACAAGAGGTGGGGACAAGAGAGCAGAAAAAGCATGACGACATCAGAGGCAGAAGGAAAATTCAGAGCCGAGTGAGCTGAAGCTGAGGAAATCATGCCGTCTTCACCGCACCATGTCTAAATTGCTGGTATAAGGATTTTTAATAAATCTGTCAAGCTTTTATGAATGAGACTATAGACTTGGACAACAGCAAATGTAWGTAATACTTGTGTTGAGGAAACAGGGTTAAGAGGAGAAGTAAAAAGCGATCTTCACAATTTCAAGCCTCTGAATCTGACTTTAGTTGCAYGTGAAAGTTGTGGCCTCTCCAGAAAAACACTCAGGCTGAAAAACAGAAAACTGCTGCCGTCTGCTGGAGCAGTGAAGCTAGAAAGAACAGCCTTCCACAAGGAGGGTTACATTCCTAACGGGAGCCAAGAGGAAACACAACTCAGTTTATGAAAGCAATGATATGAAGTAGTTGCCTACAGCGCCAGGAAGATAGACACCATAACATCAGTGGTCCTTTCCATTCCTATCATTGTATTTCTTTTTCAGACCTCACTTTTCAAGGAAAAGCATAAGCATATATATAACTTAAAGAGCAGGACTTAGTCTACTGAAGCCAGTAGACAGATTTTCAAAATTTACAGTTCAAATGATCAAGTAGATCTTCTAATTCTGAAAGCCAAATTTCCTGGTTGCTTTTTGAATACCTGAATCTCAAATCCCTTGGATCTATTTATATACTTAAAATGAGGCACACAGTGGAACAGTTTCTTTAATTAGGAGCTTAGTCAACACTGCATTCTGTTTCTCAACACTTATTCCTTTTACTGCTACCCAGGAGAGCTTCGAGCCACGTACTCAGAGAATAATTTCTCAGGCATCTTCCAWACCCTTCACTTCCATTGCTACTGTTCCTCCTTTTACATTCTCCAATTTGCTTTCAGTGTCTTACTTAAGAGCCAGCAGAAGCTTGTGTGGCTGCATAGTTGTAGATTTTAGTGATCAGGCGTAAGTGCTAACAGCTCTCTCYGGGTGAACCTCCAAAGGGATATCAAATGGCTGCCGATATTTTATGTACTCTATTTTCTATGCAAGGCTTCCTAAGAAGAAATTAATACAAACATGATCTTCAGCATTATTCCTGGGATATAAAAGCCTAAGGATACATTTCGTCCTCGAGTGCTTAGAGGAAAAGAACACTCAATAAATATGAATCTCTCAGGAATCCAAATAACGGCAACCCCTTGAGAAAAAAATTAGTGGACAGAAAAGGAATAACACATAAAAAGCCGGTAGAGACACGGCTGATGCCAAGTGTTCCAGTAATCCCTAACTAAAGGGTGTCACCTCAACTCACAAACCACATCAACAAGAATTTGCTTGTACAATGGCATAATCACTCCTTTCAGGAGAAATTATGAGTATGTTAGTGCATGTAGGTGTGAAGGGCTGAAAATGGAAGAATAAACATAGCCACTACTTCAGCAAATACAAAGAATTTTCCCTTCCCATCCTTTCACTCCTGCCCTAATACTAAACAAAGCCCCTACTTTCACTAGCACTATTCACAGTAAAACTAGCTTCTGTTTATGTTAAAGAGCTAGCAACTTGGTAGGAAAGTGGCTTTTCCCTCTCTTAAAATAAGTCCTAACCTACTCCTTCTAGCAAGGGTGTAGCTTTTTTCGAACAATGGGACATCTATCTGCACATATGCAAATAACTGACTGATTAAGAAGGTGTCAGCAGCTGGATGTCAGGAATACGTGGCCTAGTTACTAGGTTTTGAGAGACCAATTAAAATAGGGCATCATTTTTCTGCATGACAAATGGCTTCCTCTGGCTGTTCCTTACCTCAGTTCTTGGCATATGTTATCTCTGACTGCACTTATCTCAAAGGGAGTCTGAAATACTTTTTTCTTTTTCTGCAAGCATGAGGCTTTTTGTTTCTTGTGAAGTGAASATTCTCTTTATTTCCAAGGGCTATCTGACACGTGCTATACAGCTCCTCCCTGCCGCCTTTGCTTTGTTTTTTATAAAATGGAGTATATTCATGTCCAATTTACCAAGCCCAGGTGGATTCCTAACTTAGGCGAGGGAGTGACTGAACGTGAAGCAGAAATATAGATTTTTTTTTTTTTTTTCTCCAAGAAGAAATGTGGGGCAAAAATGAAAAATGCATTTGAGATGAGAAGAGATGCTTAGGTTTCCTACAGGGTATATACTGGCCAACACCTTGTATCTTGCTCTGTGACTCTGTAYACTCCTCTAACGTTTAAACTGTCTGGAGGAGAGAATGAGAGTGGGGACTTAAGAGCCAGAGTCTAGAGCTTTCTGAAGCCTTAATAGGCCTTGTGCCTCTCCAAATAAATCAACCCTTTCCAATGACTCCTGATGTGGACAGTACAGAACCTTCCGACCTCCTGCTCCAGGAGGAGCTTCAGCGACTCTACCAGCAACTTCTATCAGGGACTGTAGTTGAGCTACCCGCAAAAGGAAGGTTTCTTGCTGGAGTCTTTGGTCTCAAAAAAAGGCAACAATGACATTTTTACCCACCACATGATGGAGAGGTAATAGCTTATTTAAAAAAAAAAAAAAAAAAAAAAAAAAAAAAAAAAAAAAGGCAGCGCGAGAAACAAAAAAACCCTAAGAGAAGAACATGGCTTGTGGAGGGGGGCACATTGACATGAGAGAAGGAAGACCTCAGAAAGGAAACAAAGTACTAGGATGCCAGGATGTGGGAGATTAAACTAAATGGGAGCATGCTAGGGGTTCTGGTGTAAACAATCAAGTTGTCAAAAAGATTTAAAAAAATCTCAGATGACAGAATAAATCTAATTGTGAAAGGGAGAAAGAGGAAACAGAAGTGCTGTGGTGCGAGAGAGGAGCTTGTGTTGCTGTTAGAGGATCTGGTAATCTGCAATTAGCAGAGCTGCCTGCCCTGCTGGCACCTTCCTGCCCTGCTCTCTGCACGCAGAACAGCTTGTTAGTGTTGCAGGAATGCTGTGCACCCCAAGTTAACCAGGAAAGGGGACTACTTTACAGGGCCAGGCAGGTGGCAAAAAGCTGCAGCCACAGATGTCATCAGGAGAAAGCAATGGCTGTGGAAGCAATGTAAGGTAGTTCCATTTTCCATTTAGAATAAAGGGTTAAATTTGGCCCCCAAGGTTCACCGAAGTCCTACCTTGGAGTGGATTCCTTGAAGTTCCATCACACAGCAGCCCCAAATCTGAGTGGTTTCCACAACTAGCCACCAAATAACTGAGGGCAACAAGGCCAGTATTATATAACCCAGAGAGCCAAGGATTGGGGGAAAATCAGCAGTACCACCCTCACCTGGTCTTGCTCGTTAGCTTCCCCACCTGCACGCTCTGGCTGCAGTTTACCCAGCACGGCCATGCTGCTGCGAACGTGTTGGATGAAATTGGGCCTGCACATCTCAAGCACCCAATGAAGCAAGGGCAAGCAAAAGCTGCTCCGCTAAGCTGTCACCCTAAGCAGGGCTGGTTGCAAAGTCAGTGGTGGCTTTGAGATCTTGAAATATAGCAACACGTAGATGACTCTTTTGAATAGCCAAAGAAGGAAAACGATCTGCTTTTCATTGGCTTTTTCACTTCCCAGTTCCCTTTCCATGTCTGAAGAACTGGAATTGCCCTTCTCATCAGGATGATTGTTGAATCAAATAAATAAMGAAGGAAAAAATCAAATTACATAAAAAAGGGGTGGGGAGGAGTAAAAATGAAAGAGTAAGCGAAGAATGATAACATATGCTGCAAAGTACCATATTGAGCTATGCTTTACATTAATACAGAAAAATAGCAGGCAAGAACAAATRGTGTAAAAGAACTAGAGAAACAAATGAAATCTACGATGAACAACAGCTGAAGTCCTGACACTGCTTAGCCTTGCTTGTCCTGGCATCAGGAACATTTCCACCTACAAGAGTTAATGCAAAGTATTTGAGTATGGATAAGGGCATATGACACGTATCAGGCTTAGGCCAAGTGAAGAACAAACTCAGAAGCCATATATTGTTAATACCTATGTAGTGTAATGAAAAGTACAGTCAGAAGAGCAAGATTTCATAAGTACAGTGGAAAATTACATCTGCAGTAAGCTTAAGCCAAGACAAAGGACAGTGATCGGATTTGTAGTTAATAAAGCAAAAAAAAGAAGGATAATCAGTAGAGAAATGAATTAAATTACAAGAGCCAGAGATGGCAAAGGAAGCCAGATGATCTAGGAAAATGTTAAGATGCTTTGTTTTCTTTTTGTTTATCCTGGGAGAAGCGGATCTGAGCTGATGGAAGTGCTTCGGGAATMCATGTTGAATTATTAAAAATTAAAAATGCATCAGAAAATAATAATCTTTTTAAAAAGAAGTGAGAAAAACACTCACAATATTTTCTAAATGTTACTTTTSCAACAGCTGATGTCAGGTATAACATCTTGTCCATTAAGGACATGTAATCATTCCAAAACACAAAGAATATTTCAACAAAACAAACCTGATTTTTGATGGGGCCAGAAAAAAACATCCTCTGTAGCCCAGATAAGAGTTATTCAGGGATTTTCCTTTGCCTTTTAAATTTCCAAACACTGAAAAATTCCTTTTTTATTTTTCCTAGTTTAACTGAAGTTAATATTCATTYAGTTTGAATTATCATATGGCACCAAACAATTATTTATTACATGGTTCTAAGCAGAAATATGAAAATGAAAAGCCTTATAGATTGCTTTGTTTCAATTATCTTACAGTGAAGCCAGAAGAGTTATTACTTTTCAGGAATTATGCTAGCAATGGCTGTGCAGGGAAAGATACGGTGTTTTCCACAATATCAGCAGGTGCAGCAAAATCCAGTCATAGGCATTTTGATGCAAAGGTAATTGAGCTCTGATCCAGCAACCTTTAGGAGTGAGGGAGATTTCACACTGGAAAGCTAGTAAGGACCAGTAGAAAATGAACCAGAAGGGTGGGGACAAAAAAGAAAAGAGCAATACATACAAATCAGCTAASCTTTCCCTCCTCCTAATCTTCACATAGTTTGGTTAAATGCATCTGTGATTCTGCTGCTGGTAATTATTACCAATAATCTCTAAATCTTTGCACAAATTGTTCTGCTCCTCAACTGCCAGGCTAATCATGAAAAACAAAGGAAAGTGTCTAAATCAGTGGAACTAAATGATTAAGCAGAGCGAAACATGCTTGTAAAATGAGGTTTGTGTTTTCCTTTTTTAGTAGTAAATAAATATTTGCTGATATTTAACACAGATGTCAACAATTTAGAAGGTTTTAAGATAAGGCATATCTGCTGAATAGTGCCAGAAGGATGTAGCTTTTTGGCTTTTCAGATTTATTTCTGTTTAATAAAGGTCATCATTATTCCCTCACTGATGTCCAGCCCTTCACTTCTATCTTTTCATAATGAGCATACATTCTTTCATAGTGAAAAATAAGATATACAAAACAGCCATATATATGCRCCAGTTCCAGCCTGTGACTCTAAGGAGAGGCAGAAAGACAGACACGCACAAGTAAATATCTCAGTTTGGGTAGAGCACTCAGTTTAGGTTGGGAAAGTCTGTAGACTTTTTCTTTTCTTCATTATGAATAATATTATTAAGGAGAACAAGAGGTTATTTTTAAAAACRTCCATGCAAGCCAAAGGAAATTCACCGTGAAGGTTAATATTCACCCCCCATCCTCCAAACTTCCCGAAGTGTGGCAGCTCCCAGTGGAGGCACACACGGTTCTGCCAGGAGCACACCTGACTCAGGAGCTCCTCTGCGGCAGCTGGGGGGCCATCAGGMAGCAGCACAGCTGGTAAGGTTGCAGGCAAGCTGTGATTTTACCTATTTATTTTTAAAACTYGCAGACTTGTCAGTTCCTGCAATAGGGCAACATTTTAGAGGCAATTGCCACAAGGAAAAGGTCTAGAAATGCATTGTTTTTAAATCAAAAGAAGGCTTTAAGTTTTTGAGACATTTACATATCTCTCACTCTAGGTGACCCAGATTACTAGAGAACAACTTGTCAAACACTCCTTTTTACTGCTAGGACAGTAAAAAACATGTACTGATTAGCAAAGTCTATTCACTTCCTAGTGAACCTAGTGCATCTTGTGATGAATCTCACTTGGAGCTTTTCAGGCAATTTATTTTGGAGCTGAAACATGAAGGTCAGTGAGACATTTCTAAACTGCTCAGAGACATTAACATCCTTTTTTCTTATTATTATTTTATTTTATTTTATTTTATTTTACTTTATTTTATATTATGTTAGCTTTCATCTTCATTTTATTCTTAGGATTCATATCTCAAAAGTAGTGTGCACAAATCAGTTCAGGTTTTGGCAAGTGATCCTCTGCTCAACATGAGCTACTTCCTTTAGACAGGATATCACTGAAATTTGTTTTAAGTGTATGTCATGAAACAGGAAGCAGAAAATGCAGTTTTGAAGTGGAAAGTTAGAAAGAAATTCACCATCCTTTCTGGAGAAAAATTATTACTACGATACCATAGACATATGTCTTTATTAAGTATGTTTAATGCTTTATGATAGGTTTACAGGCACTCATGGACTGCATCCAGCATCCCAGTGAAACARAATTCATCCAGAATCAATTTGCTGGATCTCTTTTGTCCCAGGAGAGAGAAAATGAAGCCACACTAATGCTATGATWTAGCATGGGTCTTCTATTTATTCCTAAATGTAATGTGTTTGTGTAACAAACAATTCTTCTGCAGAGAAAAGCTGTACAATCACTTGAAACTAACAGCACATTAAGCTGACGGTTACTGGAATCCTGCTGCCTCTTGCTGCTGCCYGGATAATAACTTGACAAATACATTCAGATGTGGTGTGGGTTTAAGAGTCTTTCTGTGTATGCTCTCTTTCTGCTAGCATGGTCTAATCCACTTAAGGGAGGATAATGAACAAGGCCTGATAAATCCTTACCTAGAGTTTATAATTACTGTGAGTTTTTCTGCAGCACCCAATCAAATTAGTGTAAAGCAAACTTTGGCATCCCACCATAAGTTGCAGCCTGTGTTCTCCATGTGGTTCCAGATATGCTAGAGATGGAGTTAACTTTCCATTAAATAAGATGACTTCCAGCCAGACTTTTCTGCAAAGGGAAGAGTGTCAACCCCTGCTCCACCAGACAGATGGAGRTGACAGGTAGAAAACATCCGACTCATATCCAAGATGCCTTGGCAGTGCTAGGAGAGCTGCTAGGTTTCTTGATAAAGGTCTGTGACAGGTTCTTGACACTTGACCCTACGGGCCATGACCACTGAGGAAAGATAACCCTTGAAGTCAGTGACCGTTTCTAGGTAAATCCTGACCTTATTTTCCTGGATATATTTGTAACATTAAGGACAGAAAGCACTGCATATACCCTAGAGCCAAGCCAACCTCTACCTCCACGTCAGCAGATCAGCGTGTGAGTAATTCTCCTTCCCGCTGGCCCAAATCTTTCCTTTTGTGATTGGCAGCTGTCTCTGGCACGCTCTCACTCTGTCGCTCTAACAACATGATATGGGTCACTTATTTTCTGTGGCTGAAAAGGCAAGTGGGCAAAGCACCAAGGCAAACACAGGCCTTACACAGGCACCACTGGCACCGCTGCCCTAATTAAGCAGAGGAGTTGGCAGAGCAGCCAGGAAGATGAGCTGTTTTCCTMCTGGGGATACTCTGTTAGGAGGAGCAGTGTCCACGTCTTCTCTGCTGTTCATGCAGGGACCACGCAGGTCCCAGCCAGCAGCAGGCATGCCGTATGGATTAACATCCCCCCTAMCCGCATCCAAGTGCATGAGAACCCCGTTGCCTTCATGCAAGTTAGGAGGATTTGCAGGATGTCAAAGGACCTTCTTTGGACTCCCATCTCTCTGCTCTTGTCCCCAAAYTTTACCCTGCCCTACCTCCAATATCATGTTTTCAGGGTGTGTGAGAATGTCACGTATGCCTGGACTGGAAGTTAACCTGGATATTCTCAGCTGAGTGCCCTTCGTCAGAAATTCTCAGAAATACAACAAGTCGTAAGGGTCAGAGGCCGATGAGCAGAGCACARCTGCATAACAGAGACGGAGAGCAAAAGGAAAGGCAACRTRATGTGTGTGTATATGTATATACATACATATATACACATGTRTATATGTGCTGCCAGGTGACATTTCCGCCCTCTGCAAAGCCTCTCTCTACCAGGCCACGCTGGTGAAACGCTAGTTGCCAAGGCCAAGCAGGAGATCAGCAGACCAGACCACGTTTTGTGGGGTGCTGCCTGCCCCATGGCAGGGGCCATCACCAGGCCTGTCCTTTCCGTCTCCCCACGTGTCCCACAGGGGAGGAGGCCTCTGCTCCCAGGGCGGTTTCACGGCAGCCTCCACCGCAGGGAGCAGCCGCTGCCTTCTCCTGTGCCCRTCCCTGTGCCGGGTCTCGCCGAGCAGCCTGAGCAGCCCGGCCTGGGGCAGCCGGAGCAGGGCTGCCGTGACAAGCGGCCGTGCTGCGCGGCCGCCACCAGCCGCAGGGCACCTCCGAGCGCGAAGCGAAGCCACTTGAGGCCGGGCCTGTCTGCTGTGCGTGGGGGAAGTAAAGCACACACGTCTTCAGGAGTGACCGCTGAGGAGAAGTGAGAGGTTAATCATGCCTTCCTGCTGGGAACAGGGACSTTTCATTTTGTTTCTTCCACAAAAGGAAGCGAGTCAGTGCCCTGGAGACGCCAGGGAGACCTCACACCCGACACCAGCCCGTGCCCCACACCACCCACCATCCGTCCACCCCACACTGCTACAAGCGGACAGGGATTCGAAAGCAGGGGCTTTCACACAGAAGAGAGGTGTTTGGCCCTGATTAGCCTTGAAAGCTCCAACTTCTGCATCCAAGATTTGAGGCTGAACAAATAAGAAAATGATGGTTGTGCTCCATCTCAGCAGCACACTGGGAAAACCCTTCCCAGCTCCGTGCAGGAGCGAGAGCAGATAAACTGTGTGTACGGGACAGCTCGGTGTGCTGGAGCACAGACCCAGCACGTGATTTAATTCAGCCTGTTATTGTGCTGTCTCCCTTCACCTCATCACCCCCCAGGGKCCTGCTTTACTTCTCTGGGGCATGCAGGACGGAGATTTGTCCCAAGAGCTGCTTCAGCTCAGGCCTCCCCATTCAAGTCTTCACAGAGCACTGGGCTACAGCATCCATTGGCTTCACTACACGTCAGTGACTGCAAACTCTGCGTGTTTTTCAGAGGGAAGAAAGTTCAAGGATGAAGAGCTGGGCATAAACCCATCCTTAGTGCTTTCAAAGACTCAGCCAGCATTAAAATTGAGTGGGGTGATTCAAGAGGCACCCACATTCCCAGGAGCAAACATTGGTAGTGAGAGTCATATCTTTTCCCCATCTTCCCCGAGGGAATAGTGAATGTGGCAGTGCAGTTGACCCTCCCATTTATATATATATATATATATACATATGTATAAATGTAGCCTATGTGGTTGCACTAGACCATGTCTTCCTTCACATGTATTTGTCATTTGGAAGACGTGCTTGTGAAGAAGGGCCACCAGCTGCTGAGATCGGCCGCCTGAGCAGCCCTTGCTGTCAAACCCTAATCTGCTTCGGTTACAATGAACTGGGTCAGCAAAGACTTGCTACTGACACCAGTTAAACTGTTTGGCATCTCCTGAATCAGGTTACGGCATTCCCCTGAGCAGCTAAGGTGGCAAATCTGAGGGGGCAGTAGCCTCCTGCCATGGTGATGAGCAGCTGGAGATAGGGTGGGAGCCATAATATTTTCCAAAAGGCTCTGTTTCAAGTGAAGCTGTCAATCTACCTTCTTAATTGGTAGTAACAAATCTCATCACAGCCTGGTGCCTGAAAAAGCCACCTTCTCTGTCAGGAAAACTGTAATGGGGGAGGCTTGGAAGCACCAGGGAATGGATAACACGCAAAGATCCCTTTTGATGGGCTCAGAGTTAACCACCATTACTATAAATTATTCATGGTTCCCATGCAGAGTAAAGGCAAAGAGGGTATTAAAAATTTACATCTCTCTTCCTCCCCATGCCTCTTTGGCATTATCACCTCTTAAATATGGCTGGTGTATTTGCTGTTAATTAGCTGTAATGATAATTGCAAGAAAAGTACATATGCCTTAACTTTGGGATGTGATGTGTTTCATATTAAACCTGGACTAACAGAAAATTCTTCACCTTCCTCTTTTATTCCAGAGTCCTCAATCCCACTTTCATTTAATATTTAGAACAATTGAAGATAGAGTTTTAGATATTGGTCTGCCTAGGATCTCTGAAGACAATGATGATTATGTGATTTATGCAGTTTTAGCAGTGTTRTTTGTTTTGTAGAAACTCTGTTTTCTCCAAGTTTGATTATTGTTTAATAAAAATGATATTTAGATTTGAATAATCAATATGTATTTTAAGTAAACAGTTCCCATTACCTGTCCTGGCTTCYATTTTGCATTTCCTGAGGCTCAGAAGAGTAGAATTGAACTAGTCCATCTCAGTTTCCATTATTAATTAGTTTCTCTCTCTGGTTCCTATTGGTGTAAGCTGTGCTGGTATAAATAACTCACAGGCCTGGAGGTGTCCTGGAGCTCTTTTCGATTTACAAAGTTTTGAGCCTSTTACAATTAGGGCTAAAGTCATGGTCTTTTTGCTCTAGAAGTGTCCAGCTCAGTGAGTATTATACAACATGGTAGCAATCACAGTGCTGTTTCTTCTAATTCCCATTTCCTTATGAAATATTACGTGTATTGCATGCCTATAATTGGGCTGATGAGATTTTTTTCCATTATGTTTCCTTTTTATTTGTTTTGTTTGTTTGCTGCAGAAGGCCAACTGGATCAAAGTCAAAATGTTTTGTGGCAATTTTCTTAGACCATATTTAGCCCATTCCCCTGTGATAAAGCTACTCACCTGGGCTGTCTCATACCCAGTGCAGCCCCCCAGGCCATAAATCCAGTCTCTTTCTGTGGCTCACTGAATATTTCATTATTTATACTAAGTGGAATAGCTTCAGGAGGAGAGATGAAAAATGTGTTCTGTGCCAGGATGACAAATAGGCCACTAATTCACTTTAGGCTTTACTGATTTTTTAAAAAAACAAAACTTGGGCTTTTGCATTTAAACAATTCAACCATGYCCCAGTAAGGGTACCCAGCACTCAGAAAGGAGGAGAATAAAATATTCCTCTCACAGTGCACCTGCCTGGCCGTGCCACGTGCTGCTGTGTAAATCTGTAGGTATTACTGAGCTGTTTGCGTTATTCCAATCACATCTAACTCAAACATGAACAGTGTAAAACCTGGATATTCTCAGAAGGGTAATTGGAAGTAGACTGGACTGAGCTTATTTGCAGTTCATACATCTTCCTGAGAAAGGGCTGGACTGAGATGGCTTTGCCTTTATCCCTTGGAAACAGAGGGCCGTGCGGTGTTGTCAAGGATCACTCCCATCTCCTGCCATCCTCCAAATGGCACAGGCAATTGCAAGAGGTGTCATGCTAAGCAAACCAAGGACTTSACTGGGACCTGGGTAAATCAGCAAAGCAGAGCTCAGAGCATAGACGTTACTATCATTGACAAAGAGAGGAGGCAGTGTTTATAACTTATAAAAAGGTGTTTTTAACTTTGGCTTGTGGCAAGTGGTCATTGTTAAGAAGCCTGTGTCATTTGATATCATTTTCTTGCTCATTACCCAAAATGTCACAGCGGTGCACCAAAATGAGTGCTGGCATGTGGAGGCACCTTCTCTGCTTTCTGGAAGCACCTGACGCAGCAGCTGCTGCCCAGCGGTTTGACCAAGGCTGGGAGAAACAGAAAAACATCCCCATTCACACCACATTACCACCTCTTAGAGCACTCCAGAGACCCTAAGTATTAGTGGAAGTGAGAAGCGAGTCAGGTTTCCCTTTGCTAAGTTTTCAGCTGAACTCTTGTTCAGTGCCATATTCTCTTCATTAATCCTCCTCCTAGGTGTCTGAGAAATTCAATCCATCTTCAATCTGGTAACTGCCACAGGAGTAAGTGCCTGGCTGTCCTGCAGCCTATTTGATCTAAATCAAACATTAGTCTGATATCTGCCCTAAGCGTACATGTGGCCTGGAAGCSATAGGAGCTATTGCACTCTTTCATTCCTCTCTAGCACATATTTATCAGCACAGGAAGGAAACATGCTGCAAGTTCTGCATTGTCTCTGCAGATTGCAGCTCTGCCTCCAACACTAATAACCAGAAATGGGAATGATTACAGCACACACAAAAAGATATTCAAGTGAGAAAGCAAAATCCATAGGGTACTGCTGYGTAAGCTGTACCTCCAACTCACAGAATATTCTTTCCAAGAAGGAAGGATAGACCCACAATAAACAAAAAACATCAATCAAAACTAATTGAGTTTGCTATTACTTTCCATCTCAGCTTTTTAAAAGTCAAAAGAGTTTATTTTCCCAAAGAGTTACATCAGCCCAACCTCCCAGGTTCAAAGCAAGCCCTAAGAATCACCTTGTACTAACATGTTACAGGAAACATAATATAGCAGAAAGAGAAGCAGCAAAGGAGAGTGTGTATTTCTCCAGAGAATGTAAATATGTGCTACACAATCATAAGCAATATATGATGACATAAACTCCACCATAAATATTCTCTTAATGTAGCGTTCTTTAAATAGATGAAAGGGGAAACCWGGGCTTCCTTAGGGGGTGGTATGTTCTTGTTTGTAATCATCTCTGTCTTCCCAACATGAAGTCTTTTAAGTTTCAATCAGTTTTGTGATTTTGCAAAGGCTAAAACACAAATATAAAAACAAAAGTCCTAAAGGTGAGGAGAATTGGAAATATGAACCTAGTGGACTTTAAGTACAGGAAATGCAGAGTCGCAGCATGTCGGTCTGTTCTGCAGGTCATATAAGGACCAGCATTTCTATTTGACATTCTTAGAGGTGTCACCGTCCTTATCCAGGCACATAASGACCCCTGATAGCACTCCAGAGGCTCACTTGTTTCAATGGATCTGTGCTGGCTGCAGGGCTGCCTTCAATTCCCAGCTGTAACAAAAAAGCAAGGGAGACACTAAACAGCCCACACACAGAGGAATGTCTTTTGCTTAAAAATGGTCTATTAATTTAACTGGGAAGCAAGGAGGCAAGGAATTAAAAAAAAAAAAAAAAAAAAAAAAAAAAGCTCTGCTCTCATGGAAGAGACCAACAAGCAGCGTCTTTAGACAGCCCATAAGAGGAACAGTTAAAACACTAGGGCAAAATTCCGCCTCAAGTAAATGCTGTTTTAACAGCCTTAACTATAATTACTGCCTGTGACGGTGTCTGTTATTACAATAGCATTTATTGTAGTAGAAGCCCAAGCCTGTTTGGGGACACAGTTTTTCCACATATATAGATAAGATTCTAAAAAGTTTTTGTGCAGATATTTTAAATGCATTACTGCCTCTATTTTAAAGATATCTCAAAGGTCTTAGCAAAAAATTCACATAGTCCTGTGAGAACCTTCTGTCTCTGTGGCAGGAATTTTTCCGATTCTGTACTGAGGAATGTACACAGCGCCACCGATAGACAGAAAGAGCTGGGAAAAAMATCCTGATTTAAGCTTATCATTCAGGAAGCATTGCAAAAAAGAGACTTGTTAGACAGTTTAGATTCAAGATGCACTTGAAACCAGATGACTCAGAGACTGGCAGGGTTAAGGCAAACCAGTTTCTAAAACCAGGGATCTACAGTTATCTGCAATTCATCTGGCTGCCTTTGATTCCTGAAAAAGCCAGAGTGCYGCTGGATCTAACAGGGAGACCACAAGATCAGAGTAAGCCCTACRGATCTGTAGTGATAAACTTACATTGTTTTATTAGTGTCTCCTGAAATGGCTATATAACCCAATTTGTAAAACATGTCCAACCGTAACATTCAGCTACGCTGATAAAATGCACAAAAAATAAAATTGTATCACATATAGACAGGCTGTTGCCAGACTCCTTCTGTGTAAGTGAAGTTACACTGGCAAAACAAGCATCTTGGTGCAAAAATGTCTATCCTCCAGACAAGTAACTTAGCTATAAATGCAAAAGTTGTTTGCCATAATAACTGAGACCTCCGCTTAGAGGCCCTAGCCAACATATCTCTGCCAGTGTGACCTTTGTAGTGCAAACTATCCCTAGGCAGATCTTTTAAAAAAAACTCATTAAAAAATGATGGATTTAAGATTAGCAGAGATCAGGATCAGATTTAGAAGATACTTTTCTCTTTGAAAAACTTATAGGGAAATGCAGTGAGCTCAGTATTAAAAGCAGGGAGCGTGCCCTTGAAACGTCTCTTTTGCTGGCTGAAATCACATTTCATCAAAACACACACACACAAAAAGAAAAAGGATACCAGTTCTGAAAGCTTCAAGGACCATGTTTGGTGAAGTATGTGAGCACTTGCTTAATTTTATGCAAGTAAATGATTTTCTTGAAAGCCTCAGTATTTAACCACACACTCAACTACCAGCTACATGATACTTCTAAGAAATGGCATCTGCTTCTGTTGATGAAGACTTTTAATGGAYGGAAGAAGGGCACCTGAATGGTATCGAGCTGGTTTAACTCCGTCTCACAGCAAGGCCCTGAAGCTGCATGCTTTGAACTAACCAGTGCTGTTTTTGTCAGAGGGCAGGAAGATGAGTGCTCCCTGCAAGCAGGCATCAAACACCATCTATCTCATAGAGCAAGGAGARAGAAGAGTAATAGTGCTAAGAAACCAAGCATGAGGTCAGACAGACAGAAAGAGGAGAGGGGTGTTTAAATTGGTAAAGCAAAAGAAGAAAATGAATAAAGATACAGATTCTCAAATAACTTTTAAATTACTTCTGTGTTAAAAACTGTAAATACTCAGGATATCAGGGAGAGTTTGAGCACTTAAAGAGAAATTAGATTCTTAAATAACTTAGGGAAATCTTCCCTGGGCAACTGAGTAAGCTCTYAAATAGTCCAAAGTGACTAGTGGTAGCCCACCAGGGATGTGATTCCTTACCTTGTATAAGCAGAGAGTTGTGAWAAAAAAATAAAAAACACCATTTTTAAATCCTTTGTAAGGAAAAGTCAATGTTCATTTGTTTAGGAAACCTCCTTGACAGAAAGCTTTATCAGCCATGAAATTAGCCCTTCATGCTCTTTTAAGCCAATWGGCCAGGACAGGGATGCCAGCTTCACCTGGTGCTTGCAGTTAGCTCTGATTAGCAGCCCCTCCTGGATTTCAAACAGCGGCTTCCTTAAATGCATGCTGTAAAACTTCACTGGCTGCACTAAATCAACAGAGAGGCAAGAGATGGGATTGAGGAAGAGAGAGGAGAAATAAACAGACACTAAAGCTACAACGTTATTATCTGCTTTGGCAAATGGCCACCAAAACTGCTCAATATACTGTAAACACACAAATACACATATRTTTCGCCTGGCAAAATAAAAAAGAAAATCACCCTTAAACAACATGCTTAGTTCTTTTGAGCAAATAAGAAGCAAGCAGCTATATTTAGCAACAGAATAAAACTGCATTGTAAAGCCCTGGACACCTATTACGGCAGCGACCTCTGCACTTCCAGTGTTTAGAGGATACTTATTTACTTGAGTATGAGGRGACAGCTAGGGACTCCTAAAGTGCCCCCAGGCAGTCCAGGGGAGCCTGCAATCTATTGGTTACTGTGGGATGTGACCGGCACATTGCAGTAGTGCATCACAAGGGTCAAGGATTGACAATGACTGGATCAGTTATCAATTGCTCAGTTATCTGGATCCATGGGAGTTTCCCATGTAACTCCTGACTTTACATGGGAAATGAGCAAAACAGTTTAATACAGAGTAAATTTCATCTCATCTAAGGGAGATTTTTTTAAAATGTGCAATATTTTTCACAATTTTCTGCAATATAGACAACTCTATCTGGATAAGCTCTCTTTTGTTCTTCTTATGGTCCCTGAAGAGAAATAGGACTCTCTTAAAGCTGCAATTCTCCTGACTTATTTTTGGATTAACTAACTGACTTGTACTCTAAAAATGGCTGTTTCTGTCCGGTAACTGCAAAGGAAACAGAGCAAATCTCATCCAGAGAGTCCAGTGAMAATGGCAAAGTGAGCTTTATCCAAATCCTCTGTTTAGAAGAGATGTTACAAAGTGTGATATTTTTTACAGTTTGCTTTACTTAATTATGCTGAATAGAACAGAAATTAATTTCTTTCAGATTATATTTTATAAAATAGGCTTTAAAATACCTCTCAGTCTTTAGTATCTTTAAAGAGAATTTGCTCTGTCTAATGTAATTTCTTCTCCATACAACAAAAGTCTTCCCTGTAGAAGCAGTTCAGAACCTGGGACTTTACCAAAAGCAAATCTAAAGTTTGGCTGTACACTGATGGGATTGCATTTAGAAACATAATGTAGTCAACTGGATGGCATGAAACGTGATGCACAAGGGATGGACTGAAATTTGGAAAGAGTGAGTGATTCTTGGAATGACTGAACAGTTCCACATTTGTGGACTGCAGCAGATACAAGGTCAGCATCTTGAAAACCCAGTGGATAGCTCTGACACCAAATACTTGTACACAGGACCAGACAGCACGTTAAAGAATACAAGTGGGGCAGGCGCCCTGTGAGAGTGGGAGCCTGGTGCTACAGTGTTAGTTCAACATCCTCCTCTACTTCTATGCCCCCAGGTGTTAAATTAGGGTAATAATATTGCTTTGATCATTCTCACCATGATGTTGTGTCTATTAATTAGTTAGCAAGTGCAGAGACCTGGATAAATGCTAAGTTTTAATCAGGACTTGATGAGCTTGGGGAATGCAGCAAGGTCTGAGCAGAGGGWGGAAGAGTGAGATGTATTGATCCAATCTGCCTGGTGTGGGATGGTGCAGATGGCGTTGCCTCATGACAGTCYCTTTTGGGGACTGCTGTGATAGCAGCTGTAGCCCTTGGTAGCATCCCCCTGGTCATTTGACTGTCTGATTTGGGACACTCTCAGTAACCCTAGCGAATGTGGCTCACCTCTGGGGAAGAGCTGTTCCACACTTCTACTAGGAGGTGTYCAGTTTGAGGCAGCCTTCACCAACCATTATTGTCCTCACAACCTCAGAAAACTTCTTGCTGCCTGATCACAGTGCCCATCACAACCATTCTGTCTTTTTCTCCCTCTTTCCAGGTGCTTGGGTTTATTTTCTTCAGGACCATCACAAACGATATAAGACGCTATTCTGGGGTTCTTTCTGCTGCTACTCTTTTGCCCATGACTGAGATTCTGGGTTCAATAATGTTATATAGGGGAAAATGCTTCCAAACATGGTGTAATTCTTTATGAAGTACAAAACCCAGTTACATAAGAAGCCAAGCAAAATACCCAAAGGTGGAAACTAGAAAATACACATAAAACAAGTGGCTTCTGGTCATGGGTAGAATAGAGAACACAGGAAAGGCAGAAGCATAACCCCCTGAATTAATAATAAATCCCAGCACTCAGAAACGTGTCTTTTAAACAACCTTTGATAATTGGCCTCTCTGTAGCATGTAGTGCACATCCTGAAATAATGGGATGGAAATCAGCATCAATCAACACAGCATGAAGCTCCTTCTTCTCCAGCAAAAACATATCCTTGCTAAACACTGGTGGCTGTTTGTCCTAAATTTAACACCAATTAGGGCCTGATCCGCAGTTCTGCCTGAAGGGATGAATGTCCTCCACCGCCATCCAAGTATATCAAGACACACACAAGTATCTTGGCACCTCTTTGAAGACGTTTTTTAGAATCAAATTCTTAATAGTTTGATAGCCTCGATGCTAACATGGCCCAGAGCATTAAATCAGCTAAAGAATCAAAGGCATTTCTCTACATTTACACAGAAAAAAACAGTGGCAACAACAACAGAAAAAGAAAAATAAAAAAAAAGAAGAAGAAAAGATGCTCTTACTCTGCTTCGTGTGTGCATCTCTAGAGCCATGAAATCTACAGCAGAGATAAGAGGGGCTAACAAGAAGAAGGATATAGCATTGTGGGGGGCAGGAGGAGACAGCCTAAATACTGTTTAGATTCACTTCATGTCAGAAAGACAAACCAGGCTAATTTTCTATGAACATCCCGGAGGGGAATTGAGTCTCATTTTATTTCTGCTTGTTCAGCTATGAAAAAAGAGCAGGCCTCCTGACAATTTCATACTTCTCTGGTGTAAAACAGAAGGAAAGTTTCTCACATCCCACCAAGTCATTTCCCTAGGCTGAAAACACAGGAGGAAGGCTCAGCTTTACAAGAACATATGGTATACCCTATCCTCTGTCCCAAGTAGCAGGCAAAACTTTGCCAAGTCTCTTCAGCTGCTGGCAAAGATGTCCAAATTCTCTCTGCATCCACGACTCYGCACAATTAGCCCTTTCTCTCCAATGCGATTTGAAATGACTTTGGTAAAAGTCAGCACTAGTAAGAGGGATGAGCAGCTGCTCTAACTTTGCCCTGGTCCTTTTTACACTCAGAGCAACCTACTACACTAACAAGGAGGGCCGACCTTGAGCAGATCCACGCAACGGAGCAAAGGAAATGCCAGTGTGCAAGTCATGCACAGCGAGGAAAGCTCAGACAGCAAAAYTGCTATCAAGACATTAAGTAAAATAAGCTCCCGTGACTGTAGTTGAAATATGTGAACATGTAGTGGTGTAAAGAGATAAGAAACCCCTGCAGCCCCTCAGCCAGTAGGACTCTGTGGTGAACACCAGGCATTCCCAGGAGGACTCAGCTGTCACAGAGRAGAAGGTCCTTCAAAAGGCAAGGGCTTCTCAAAGGCTTTACTCTCCCTGCTCTGGGAAGGAGTGARAAGTGGCTCTTAGCAGCAGCTCATTATCTTGGCGACTGATAAGGAGACTGAGTATGTGCTCAGGCCTCACGTCTGCCCCCTGAGTGATGACAGACCTGAGAGCAGCATGTCTGGCCTGCTGTTGCTAGCAGCCACCRGGGATTGCCGGGTCTTACATGAATTTTAGAGGTCAAGGATATGAGAAGATCATCACTTTTGAGAGGCAGCCAAAGCAAATCCCACTGAGGTCACAAGCAGGGCATTTCTTCCCTTGTCAAACTGATACCAAGAGAACTTAGCTGAAATCCACTTAAATCTATGAATTATRATTGTTATTCCAGAGCCACTGAAAACAGAGTATTTCCCTCATTTCTTATCCTTTGCTAGGATACCGTCATGGGTTTGGAATGCATACATTTAAAATGTTTTGATTTTCTTAAGAAGTAGGCTCAGAATATTCAAAAGAAGGAAGTGGATGAAAACTTCCTAGTAATAGTCTTTTAGAAAATGCTAATAATGACAAAATGCAAAGTTTCACAGTAAGCAACTGGGAAGTGTCATTGAAAAAAATGCCTAGATAAGGTCAAATGTCTAATTTTCAGTGTGTCTGAAAGCTTTTCATTTGGTTTTCTATGTAATGATAATATTTGAAATAATGCCATTGAAGATAATGGATTTCTTTTTGCCACGGTCAGCTTTATCTAAATTAAACATTTGGACAAGCTTGAACTAAAATCTTCCTGGAATGTGCTTTTCATAGCATGAGAATATCTGTTATGCCAATCAAAAAGTTTAACATACATGATAATAGTGATAAAAGGATAGCAGTAACATTGCTTTGGTCTTAGAACCTGTCTCGAGGACAAAAGGGACAGAAGATCATTATTGTCAGACAAGGGACATAAACTACTGTCCATTTGGTTCTAATTCTTGAAATACTAGCTCTGCTAACTGGCAGTATTAAATGYTCATGTCTCACTATAGAATGAAAGCTTTGCAAAGGAACTGATTGGCAGTCACAAAATAAAAATCAACATATACATTTAACTCTCTCTTTTTCCTTTCCTCCTGCTGCTTTCTGCCAAATCAAAGTTTCATTGGAGATTTTCCTCCAAGCAGCTATGCCTTAATTGGGATTTCCTTTTCACTGAGAATTAAATATTCAGTGTTATTCCCAATCTACATCTGGAACAATAATCACAATCCCTGTGCAATCCCTGCTGGGCAGACTCCAAGCACATTCACCAAAATACCACCCTTCTAGCTTCCCTTCTAATGTCAGAGGAACTGCTCCTCAGCCATCTCTTCCTTCTCCCAGGGCATGTCCATGAAACCACTTTATATCTTGCATCAACCTCAGGCTGGTTCTAATCCTCTGGAGGCTGTCAGAAACTTCCCCAGATTTAGTCCAGGGAACTCTAATCCTTGGAGTTCATGCTTCCCAAATGCAACTGCTCAGATGAGAAGCAGGAGCTAGCAGTAGCCAGAGTGCTGCTTGGTCAGCGTTTACAGCAGACTACTGCTTATTAAGAATTAATATAGAGCTCAGATTTAGGAAATTAGCAAGAGAAGCCCATTGAAATCAAAAGAGTAAATAATGAAAAGTAACAAAGGTAAAAAAAATCAAAGGTTACAATCTACAGCTGTACATTTAACTCACTCCATTCTGTGTTTGAATATCTTCAAAAAAAGTTTCCAAAGCAGAGGGAAGTAGGTTGAACTTCACCCACGCTCCTGTACACAGAGCCCCTGGTGGGACTTGCTTGTTGGGACAATAACCCACTGGACATGCAAAGTCCTGCTGTATGTAGAGCAAGATCCAGCTGTGTCTGTCTTCAAGGCATGTGTGTCTGCTCCTGAAGACTAAAAGAGCAATGTCCTTAGTCAGAAACACAGAGAAGCCCATTGTGTCTTTCACTCAYACCTCAGGCACTTATAAAATAATAAATTACCTAAACAAGTYRGAAAAGAAAGAACGAAAAAAAAAMCAACRCAAGCATCTTGAACTGCAATTTATAAAGTTGCTCGGCACAGCAATATTTAAAGCTGTTCTTCATGATATGTCATTTTCAGATAAGTTAATAAAGAAATATAGGAGAGAATCAATTTTTAGTAATCATTACCATGTACAGTAGTGAAACCTCCAGGCTATTCAATTAATTCCAGACCATAATTATGACCCAGGAACAAACTGTATAATCAGCATTTTTTTATTTAACTATACAAATCAGATTCTCATCGTGAGTGCAAATCCAGAGTAGTATATTTCACAGCTCTCCCTGTCCTAGAAAATGGGCTCTCCAAGGATTCAAGCCCCTTGAGGCATGAACTGCACATACTTCCAATTCCAGAGAGATCACAATAATTATAGTAATTTTTAGCTCCATGTGTCACAGTCCCCCAAAGACACTCATTTTTCTTAACAGATTGCAGAAAAGAAAAGGGGATATTTACCAGCTAAGTTATCAAATCTAGATGTGAGGTGGAAAACCACATTTTAAAAAAAGAAAAGAAAAAAAAAAAAAGGCTCAAACTAACTATTCTAGTCTGGAATCAAACCAGAGAAATCTGCCTGAAAGAAAGCTACAGCTGGAGAAAGCTACACCAAAGAGAGAAGCAGGTTTTTCTACTCAACACTTTGTGTTACCTGTGTGGAAGGGAAGGGAAAGAAAAGGAAGGGAAGAGTACAGAAGGAGAAGGGAAAAGTTGATACAGCTTCTGTACGTAACAAAAACATATAGAGGCGTATGACCAGGAGTTAATATATGGAAAACTATGACTTCTCCAAGTAAAATCTGGTGTAGGAAAGAGAAATAATCCCAGCTAAAATGAGATTTGACCATGAATAAYTTTCATTATGAATAATAAATGAATATCTTAAACTACTATTTTATGTCATTATAATGGCCGAAAATAAATTAGTAGGCAATGAACATTTCTCTCCACATCCAACATTTTCAGRTTTCTTCCCAGAAAGCCTTTTTCCTAGATATCTGTTTAATAAAACAAAGCACACCAGATATCCAGCCAAGTTTCTAAACCAAAAAGTACCAGCTAAGCCTTCAGACTTTGTGGGGTTTATCTAAATTCCCAGAAAAACAGCATTTTTAACTTACAGTTAGCTAAGGTTGTAAGTAATGTCATCCTTATACAAAATACATGACAAAGATACAGTACTTAAAAAAGCTTAAACATGAAAAAGAATAGATATAAGCAGTTTAAGCACTTTACATAAATATTCTATTGCCTTTATATTTCATGCATTCACCTACCAACAATATTGACATATGATACTTCACTATATGCATTCCAATAACAACTTTAACTCCAATCTTTGAAATACACTCATAATGCTTTTCCATCCAGATTAACATACAGTTATGCTGTTGACAGTTTAAGTATATAATTTATTCAGATTTATACATATAGTCWAWATATATATATATATATATTATAGGCCTCTTCAGCGTGACTTAAAAGTAGTAATAAAAACACTGAGTACSTGGACTAACTAGTAGAAATGCAAGTCCATATAGTCCCTGAAGAGCTGAACAAATCAATCAAAGCTCATTTTACTTTTTCTTTCTACCTTTTTTCCCCTCTATTTTTAAAAAAATCTGATTAACATTGTGCTGTAATGACCACGATGTTCAGACCTTGGGGGATCAATCAGAAGAACAAATTCCTAAAACGAGATATATTAACATACAATGTTTGATCACAATATACTTTATATGAATATATACAGATACATATATGAACATAGAGGTATACTCATATACATCTCATATATATATTTGTTCATCTCAACTCTGACACAGCAGCTCAGGGAGACAGATGAAAGCAAACATGCCTGGTGACACATTTTGAAGAGTTTTGTGTGCCAGCATTAAACTAATTCTCAAAAGATCGATATTCACTTGTTGCTCTTCCATGAATGACAGGCAGATAGAGAGGCCACTGTCAGCTGAAAATTATTAAGTGCTTCGTGGAGCTCTCTTCATCTGGTGTGCCAAGCGGCAGCACATCCTTAGGCAAGCTGGTTTTAACAAACACTCCCATTCTCCCCCTAAAATACACACGCCCCAACGAATCGTCCTTCAGAAGTTGGGGTGGCCCTGGGCAGGTGCAAGRGCAGCAATTTCTGAGTCTCATCTTCAAGTGGGCTCTGATGTCCTGGTCTGGTCTATGCACACAAGCCTCTGCTCCCACAGCCAGCAAGTTCAGGCTGCTTTATACACTTGTGCTTTATCTTTTATCCAGCCATTTCAGGCCCATGTATATATATGTATGTATATCAGCATCAGGTTGGGCCTCTAAAATACACCGGGCTTGGAATTGCCTGGCATTAAAAGGGATAGTGGACRAAGAACAGGTTATAGCATTATAGAATCTATTGCTTATTATCTATGGTATRGAAACATGTCTGTAACTCCAGAGAGTACATTCAGGGAGATTGTCCTGTCTCTGAATAATTATCATGACTAAACTATACAGGAGTTTAAAGTGTGGGTGCCCAAAGCCACTTGAATACTTGATTCAAACCCAGATTTGGCCTGGTCAGTAAAAGGAAAATGTTGAAATAAACTTGCAGAAGCAGATCTGTGCATCTCTTCTGTGACAGAATGAAACTCCTGCAAGTATTTCCTTTCTTGGTTTCTAAATCATCCTGGCAAATGGTAAGCATGGAGGGATGTGTTGTTGTCTCTCTAAAGGAAGAGCAACCAGAAGAAAACAAGTTAAATTATGAACAAAAGATACAGCAATATTTATCTATAAATCCAATAAGGTGGAGTTGAGAATGTATAGCAATCATAGCAAAGTTTAAAGCAAAATGAAAATCTGTTGCCATTCTCAGTGAGAATTTGCCTTGAATGGTATTATAAAATTTGATATATGGAATGGGTTAAAATAAAAAGATGTAATGCAAATCTTGTTAAACAATTTGATTGTGAACAGCCTTAAACAACCACTGGCATATGCTCACTGTAATCCCTTAGCTGTTTTATCCTTTCCATTTCCAGCTAGTCTGCACAGGGGGTACAGAGAAGAGGGGATGGAAAATGAAAGGAGTGTCTTGGCTCTGAAGTGGAGAATCATATCATTTAAAAGACTGAACAATTTTTTAATGTTTTTCATTATGACAGAATTTTTGTCATGATGTTGTATGAATTAGCATGAAGAGACATTTCTTAAATAGCTCGCTGATCTGATAACAATTTTTTTCCCCATGATGGCAATCTCTACATTTGCTGGAACAAGTTCAGATCTCTGACCTTGCAGTGTTGACGTATGATCAGTGCTCTCAAGGCATGCCTCAATGTCAAGCTGAGGGCAGCCTTAGACAAGAACTATCTAAGCCATGGTTCAGCTACTCAGCCTGTGAAAGGCAGCAGCACTTTCATTTTCCTAAAGAACATTATTTAAGGAATAGTATTTAAACTGCCTTATGGAAAGAAAAGATGACTCTTTGGTCAGGTAGGTGAGGCCCATTGAGTGAGGCCCATTCAGGGTCATGTTCTTTCAAAATACAGCTGGAGGTGAGATCATCCTGTCTGAAGCAACTGGGACAGTTCAGAAGAAAGGTCCTCTGCAACATCAAAGAAACACAAAATTGGTTCAATCTTCTTGAGATAATTGAAATTCCATCAGGAGAAGGATACTGTAAGCACTAAGACACAGAGTACCTTGTCTAAGAAGATCCTCAGCTGCTCAGTTTTTCCAGTTTGCTTCACTTTTCTAACCTTTCTAAGGTCTCGCTTTTCTACTGGCTCAGGGAAGGACTGTATTCCAGAGCCCTGTGATTATCTTTCTGTACAGTAAGCTGACAGCTGATTCCATTGGACATCCATCCATTCATCTCTCCATGAGCCTCATTTATACTGCTATTATATCATCTTCAGCATGACTTTGTGCAGCAGGCAGGTATGATGTGAAAGGCTTTAGAAAAGTAACTTCAATTCTTCCTGTTTGCCAACACAAAGGAGAGTAGGGATCAAGGTTTTCAGTAATCACACCTTTCACAAAATTAGGAAAAGTCTGACGTGTTCTTTGTAAAGGACAAATTCATTCTCACAGTGCTAAAGGTCACACAGAATAGAGAAGGGAAAAAGAAAGGTATTTACTTGAGAACTTACTGTCATAGATAAGAGAGTTCATCTTTAGCCTCAATCTTTGTTAAAAGGTGGTATTTCCAGAAGAAAATCAGCCTCCTTTTCCATCATTTGCTTGTTTCATAAAATATGAAAGAGAGTGATGGCAATGAACTCTGCACATTCGTCAACACACCATTCCTGAAGCTTAAACATTCACTGTGCAGGAGAAAAGTCACCATCAGACAGTAGGCTAGCTCCATCCTGTTGTTCTCAGCATGCCAATAATTAAGCAGGACTTTCAACCACATCATTTAATGCGACAAAACATTTCCCAAGAATTGTGAAATTATTGCAAAAAAAACCCCAAAAACCTACCATTATAAAGAACCCACGATGGACAGTGGCCTATGTTCAGAGACATGGAGCATTCCTTCCCCTTACTTTAACGCAGCAGTCGCATTCAATGGCTTCAGGCTGCAATTAACAGCACAAAGCCCTCTTACTGGGAGACAGGATAACTTTTCAACAGACTCCACATATATTCTACAGCTGATTCCCGAGATCTTAGGGATTTAAATAGCTTTTAAATCAAATCTAAAGGAAGTTGCACAAATTACAGTTAGTACAGGTGACGAGAAGCAACAGAAGCCAAGCACTAATATGGGAAATTAACGCCTCTAATTAATGCTGCTGGTGTAGCCTGCTAGCTCCAATCAAAAATGCTGCAGTGCAAGTTGTTCTCCAGTTCTGGGGCTTTTGAAACATTATGGAGCAAACTATTCCTAAAGCAAAAGCCATCCATTCTCTTGACATTCTTTTTACAACAGAGATAGAAAAATAAGCTGGGAGGATGTTGCTGGCTTTACAGCTCATGCAAAATAGTTCGGAAAGTTTTCTGCACATGGAGCACAAAGCAGAAAATTCAAGAGTATTCTGCAAAGGCTGGATTCTTTGCAGAATCTGCAAACTTCACGCAAGGACAATTTTTCCAGGCTTTAGTCCCTTCATAGTGTTTCCTAGGACATAGAGACAGGGAACAGGCAGGATGGATAAATTATTCTCATGGTAGCAACCTCCTACCAGGCACTGTCTTTACTGAGGTCCCTATCTCTTCTTTTGTAAATGAAAAGGGGTGAGGTGAGAGAAGCAGTGCTGTCACAGCGTGCTCTGGAAACCCAGGACAAATTGCTCAACATTTTAGACAAAAATTACCACTTCTTTGGAAAAAGAGAGGCCTCAAAGGATACTTCTGAAGCGAGAAAACCCTGTCTCTATCAGTTCAACTATTCTCTTCAGTTTGTCACTCCAAAAGTCAGACTGAAGATGTCTATTTTATCGATATTGGCTATTTTAATTGCAAACTGACTGGAAAAGAAAAGTTTTCTACCAGCACGTATCTCATGTCTGTCACAGAGGAATCCTGGAAAACTTGGATTTGGGCATATTCTTTTGGTACAACTATTAGGAAAACCGTGACTTCTTTATCAGAGACAAGTTGCCTCCAACACATAGGCTCACTTTGTCTTTTTTCCTGGAATTAAAATGGAAGTGTCAAAGCAATTGCTGCAGCGTATAGTGAATAACTAAAATCAGTGCAATTCCAGATGCTATTGAATTTCCTCTCTGTTTAAAAACAGTAATTGTGGGTTTTTGTTCACAAATATGGATTTCATATTTTATTTATTCAAGATGCCAAGAACATTTAGAATAGATAAGAAATGACCTAAAATGTCCTTTTCTGATTTATTTCTATTTACAGCAGTTACGCTGTCTCTTTTGTTGCTTTTAAGGAGGGAAGAAAGCAAAATTAAAATTAGAGATAGCGCTATTATTATAACATCATTATAGTGCTATGCATTTGTTTTACAGGACCCAAAGCAAATTTTTTGTCTTCTTGCATCTTCAAATATACCCAATTTCTGGCAGGAAGAAGTAAGCTCGAATGTATCACAGTCCTCAAAGCAATCAGGCCAATCTCAGAAACTGACTTACCCTGCCAAATTTCACCAGTCAATATTTTCATACGCTTTAGTGAGAAATACAAGACATTTCTATCTTGTTCTTTTCCAACTTTCTGCCCCTGCACACTCAGTATGGCACCCTCTGTGTTTGCTGACTCAGCTGCTTGCAGGACCACGGTACAAATCATATTCTTAAGCTTAAAAACAGTCCTTTATTTTTTCTTAGGCCAGCCTCATCTCTGCAGTGAGGGTATGGTAAACCGTGAATTGAAATACACAGAGACAAGGATTAGCAGCCTCCTAGAAGATCTTGTCATAAACAGAACAACCTTATTTAATAAATCATTACCTTCTTCTCCATAGAAGTCATTTAAGCTGCTTTAAGTACTCATGTCACTGTTAAGGAAAGCAACAAGAAATAAAATCTTTGCTGTGAAGAATAGGATGCTCAATATGAGATCAAGGACTACTAGATTTTATTCCCAGTATCACATATTCACATTTCTCTCACTGGCACCAGCCCTGTGAGTAGCAAGTTCGTTCTGAGCTGAGGGTGCCACATGGGTATGAAGCCAGTTCACGTGAGAGGAGAATGAGACCAATTAACTACTTAGAACTCTTGTAAAACAAATTTACATAATTATCCACATCAGTTTCAGAGCAATGAAAATCAAGGTGGAGAGAGGTTAAGGGCCATATTTGTAAAGGCATTCAGACAACTAATGATGTCGATGTGTCTAGTTCTAATTTAAATGTTGCCCATACATGGCTTTGAAATTCAGGCACTTGCATTTGAGACAGCAATCTATTAAAATACCTCATCTGTTTAGGCACCTAATAACTCCCAAGCAGATATGTGCACTTATGTCCACTCCTAAAATCCACAAGTGGGTATGGCTGCTATAGGGCAGTCTCAGTGGAGTTAAATGAATCACACAAGTCTCCTTCCAGGACCAGGCTAGGACTCACAAATGAGAGGTCTAGCACCTAAGGATCCTGGTGGTGTAGAAATATGGGCTGAAATTTATGAGCATTAGACAGCAAAACTCTTTAGAAAATCTTTACCTGTAAATATTTAAGCAGCTTCATAAATCTCACTCTAAAGGATGTGCTCAAGACTATGCAGCAAGACTGAAATCAGAGCTTCTTATGTTCTCTACTATGTTCTGTAGATCTCCATGTAGAGATGATTTCTAATTCATTAACAGTTCTGAAAAAAACAAAAAGTTATTTTTATTGTTGTTCCTTATTAACCAGCATTTAAATTAAAGCAAAGGAAATTCAAAAATAGTGTTCTGGCTTCCCCAAAAGAGAGAGACAAAAGTCTTGGAAAGGATGTGTTAAGTTCCACTGTATCTTATGTTTCCCTTTTTATCTTCTTCTTAATACGTCTCTTTTATTCATGCAATACTTCAATTCAAACTTCAAAGATTTTCCAGGAATTTTAAAGAGAAAAAAGTAATGAGGCAATGAAGTATACCTACAAATACTTCATTCTGAAAGTGCAGAAAATATTTTTAATAGAGGAAAATGACTCCCAGGGCACTTTGTTTAAACAAATCATGTTGCCATTTCTCTCTAAGTCTATATTTCTTTATTATAAGTAATATAGACTTATGAATGGGGAGGGCACAGTATCAGACAGCTAATATAAAAACAAAGAAATAATTAATTTATGCCACTGGCATGGTGGGACAGCAGGGCAAACCTTTCACTCCGTTATCTGCCCCGGGTTTCTCAGCCTTAGACAGTGACTGATACTGTTAAAATGCACAGACAGCTTGGTGCTCTCTCCTTCATAGACAGTGATGCTGATACTGATTCTGTCTTTCAGGAGAACAGCAGCCACATGATGGTCACTCTTGGAGACAGCAAAGCCAGATAATCCGTCCTCAGGGTTAATCAGGAAACAGCAGAGCCAAAGTCCTAAGAGCCCCCCGAGGAACGGAGAGCTGCAGACACATGGGTCCCATGGCAGGGTAGCCCATTTGTGCCCTGGCGGAGCTCCTCCACTTTGGCTTTCCTATCAGTGCCTGTCTAGGATGAGCAATATGGAGACTCTTTGGGCTCAGGGACAGCCTCCATCATCAGCAATTCCATTCGGCAGTGCTGCTTTTCTTTTTCTTTTTTTCTTTTTCCTTTTTTTCTCTCTTTTTTTTAGTGGAAGGGGAGCAATACGTCATAAAATCCATAGCGAAGAGAAAAAAATATTTTATTTTCTCAGCTAGGAAAGAGAAATGATACATCCATCCATGTAAAGCAGATCAGTGTTGCAGCCATGGCCAGTTCTTCCTTCCTGGGTGTTTCTTAACCAAGTCTTAAAAAAAAAAAAATAAAGCACATTGCTGAGGGTTTGTGTGATTGAAAGCAGCCTGGTGAAAATAAGATATAAAGAAGGTAGATTGATGATTCAGCTTTTATATTCCCTTCCTAGATCTCAGGCTTTCTGAAGAATAAGAAATAAAGACATTCTTTAAGGCATTCCCCTGTCCTCTTTTTGCTTCTCTGTACTCCACAACTAATTTCCTAAGAAAGGACATAGGATATAGAAATTAAATATGGACAAGGATAAGAAACAACCAGTTTGATTTCACATTTTCTTAAAAATCTGCTTCCTATTAGCAAGCAAGCATCTCAAAGCTTTTTTTTGGGCCATTTGGTCTGTAGCTGCATTTACAGAGCATATATATTGCCTTGAAAATGGAAGGAGCCATCAAGAATAATGGCCTATAAACCAAGCTATAATTCTGCTGCCTCATAAAAGCACAACAGAAGACCCCCTGAACTGGACAACCATTAAGATTACAACAGGTCACATTCATAACGGGAGAAAGAAAGCAGTGCACCTGCAGGAGCCCCTTTCTTYCCCTTCCTCCAAGTATTTCATAACGTCCTTCTGCACACTTTTGTCTCAAAAATGAAGAAGAGAGAAAAAGACAGGTAAGCACTCAGGTAGCTAAATAGTAAACAAAGAAAATAGCACAACAGCCAATACAATTAATGTGACTTTAATTACAAAAGATAAACCTTTTATTTGCGATTATGTTTGCTAGAGTATGAAGAGTTGTAGTGAGTGTGATGCCATTGGACTTCTTGGACTCAAAAGCTATTCTCAATTGGAAATTCATGAGGRTGGATAATGCAACAGTCATAATGGGTTAAAAACGTCGTGCTTGACCCATGCTGTGTATTTTATCTATTCAAACTACTCAATTGAACTTGCATCTGAGCTTTATTATGGGKTAGAGCACCTTGGGCTTTACTTCAGAAAGGACAAAGCTGAAGTAGGAAGTGAAACAAGCTATTTTACACTCAGTAATCTTTTATATAATACACTTACCTGTCATTTCTGCAGTCAAATGGCACCACCTATTCTGAAGACAATCATTGCTTATGGTTTTAGCTGTTATGATTTTAACTSTTTAAGTCTGGAATAATCCTAGTTAAACCCAAATATTTTAGGGAATTTCTTGTTTAAGTATAAAAGAAATGAACTTCTGAAGAGGACTGTGTTGTCACTTGATAGCTCTGTCAGAAGAGATACTAGTCACTGGTATTAAGCTAAGCTAAGGTTTCAAGGTTAACCTAAGCTAAAGTATTAGTTAAAGCAGGGTAGGAATATGTAGAYATATTTAAATAATCATTCTATTTTCTTTCAAATATTGTGGATTTGGAAGTATGTGGAATAAGGGAAATATGTAACGGCCATAAAACATCATGGTAAAAAGTACCTAGTTCTCTAGGAGGTTATCTTTAATTACACTCAACAGAAAACTGTGCCTTCAACTATCGATACCCATCAAAGTAGATCCCTATTTATAGGTACAGAAATCAACAAGCAACATTGTCTTCCAATATCTGAAGCTRTCAATGTCAGCAGCAGTCAGTGCTTCCCAAGAGAAAATCTGGCCCATGATCAAAAGCTTAAAATAAATAAATTTAAAATAATTTAAATAATTTTTTGTGAGATTTGCAGTTTTCAATGTCTATCAGTTGAGACTTATAGCTATAGATAACATGCTCTTGTTAAACATAGGAACTGATACTAATCAAAGCCTCTCAATATCATAACAGTCAATGTTTATACCGATATCAATCTCGATAGGTATGGAAATCAACAGGCAGTGATGTTGGGTATTATTGATATCAATAGCAATCAATGCATGCTGAGAGCAATATCAGCCAGAGCCTGTAATCTATATATATATATGCCTTTTGAGATCATGAGGTATCACTATCTGGAGTACTTGAAGCTACAAGAAAAGGTGGTTGAAGGCTGATCTTTTCTAGTTATGGAGCACAGAGTACTCTGAACTGCTCAGTAAACACAGTATTATCAGTAGAAGTGARTTCAAAAYTCTCATTAGTTTCCTCTTCCYTTTCCTCTGGTTTCTTTTGGAAGGAATCAGACTGTACCTTTGCTGGATTTGAATAATGAAGGTCTTACAGATCCTCTGAGATTTTCTTAGCTAGTTGCTAAATGAAGGAAGTCTCTAGACATCACCCCACCAAATGCTTTTACTGGAGATAACAAATTGCATTCCTAAAAGGGGGAAGGCATAAATGATGGTGAACAGGTTTCTACCTTCCCCTTGATCCCAGCAGGGTGAAGCTGAGTGTATTATTTCAAATTCTTCAATATCAAATTTACTTTTACTCCACTGGAATTTTCCTTTTCTTTTTTTTTAGGCTAGGAAAATAAACACTGAATATTCACAAGGCTGAGAAATCCAGGAAGTAACAGGAGAAAATCTGTGCTGYGCACATAATAAATTAACTAACCCCCATATCCACCCCTTCAGCAAACGTTGCCAAGCTCCAACGGGCTCGGTTTCAGAAAGAAGTCATTTCCATATCACCTAGCAATGAATGCACAGACATTTGTTATTACTATTAATTTATTAAAGAGGCACAGGCATTGACAATCATCAACGTCATTACAACCTGGAAGGAACTTGTTGAAAAATACACCGCAGTGAGGGATGAGGAGCTAATTACCCACACAAACCCCAACTGCAAAGTAGGACTCTTCAGAGTGTTTGCCTGTTAATGCAGATACAGTCAGATTTAATTAACTGCCTASTGCTCAAATATTCCTGCAAAAACTTGTCAGAGGCAAAGACAAATGGGACCCAAAATCTGTCTGAGCCGTGCTTATTATTTCAGAAATGGCTATTGTTAATAGAAAATCTACCTCTGGATTGCTTCAGAAATGCCAAATTTGGTTCAAGTCTCCTTTACCTTCTTGTTTTGCAAATGGAGATGATTCTCTAGTCTTTCCCTGTCTGTGAAATCTTTCTCTGACAAAAACATCTGTGTGATTTGCATACTGAAGCCTCCAGACAGTTAGAAAGATCTTTAGATTACAGTCTGCACACTCCTACGCAACATGCATACACTGCAGGGAAGTGCCATCTCCAGCCAATGTCACACAGACATTTTGGATACTATTCCGGTTACTCCAGTGAGGATTTAGGTGGTGAAAGAGGCACAGTTGCCCTGACTGGTGACTGACACCTGAACTTGGTGACAAGATCATCATCATCAACAACATCATCARCGCCCACACACTGCTGTTCTGCTTCAGCTCCCTGCTATGGGAAGTCCTCCCTGAGCAAAGGGGAGGGAAGATCAACCTTTGCCCAGATAAAAAGATTTTTCATTTCTTATTTAAAGAGATAAATTCATGACTTGGTTCCATCTCTAGATTCAGCCAAAGACAGAGTGACCTCTCCCAGGATATAAGATTTAAAAAACTAACATCTTATTAGGACTTCATCAAACTCAGGAGGCTAAAATCTTCCTGTTATTGGCCCTGAAGGAAGATTCACTGGGAGATGTATGAAAACTTCAATGACTAGAAAGGTTGTTCATGCTGGGCAGGTGACAGCCTTTGGAGCTAAAGGTTATTGCTCAGTACACTTAAAATCAGAGTCTTCAGGGAAAAGTGCAGCATGGGGGGTATGGAGCTGAAAGAACATTTCACTCCCTTGCAGATGGTGTGGACCACTTAATTCTCCTGCCTTTTTTTTTTTTTTTTTAAGCAAGTCAAAGGCTTTTATAACCATATGCACAGAAAACATACCTGGGAGGGAGMAATAAAAGCAACCCTTCTCTCCAGTCTCATTTCCATTACTTGCTGCAGAGCCTTATAAGCAATGCTGCTTCTCTTCTTTCACTTTCTCTTTTTCTCCCCGTCATGCTAATTCATTGGGCACCTGAGAAACTTGGCTTTGAGTGGTTTCCCTCATCAGTCAGCAATCTTGAAGATTCCCGCCCCTGCCACCTCAAACTCCTCAAGTCCTTTCCCTGCTCAGCCTGCTTTCCACGAGCACGCCATGTTCTCACAAAARGAAGCATGTTTTATGTATGACTCACTGAGCACTAAGGTGCTGGTGCTGCTTGGCATTAATTTCCTGCCTTGGTAAATAATTTAGAGCCTCTTAGTTGGATGTACACAAAACCAGAACAAGGCAGCTGTAGTGAAGCGCCTCAGGTGGGTTACGCACCCAAACAAATCCTATTAGGAAACTGGATTTTTTTCTTACCTGTTCCTAGGTACTAGCAGCTTTACAGCAATCAGTTCTGAAGTGTCACCCTTCCTATGTTTTTATACTGTGAAAATGCCTAGAAATTCCATCTGTGATCTCTGAAATAGCCTGTTTTAGGCAGCAAGAGTGTAACAAAAGGCCAAGAGGATAACAGAGGTCCAGCTTCTCCTCCCAGGAGCTACTCTGGTTACTAGGGATGGGAGAAAAGCATGTTCTAGCAGAGCATGGTCTGTTCTTTGCTTTAGATCCTTGTCTTACTCCATTCTTTTGATTCCTGGACCCCCTGCATCCAAACCCTGGCTTCTCTCTGCATGCAGATTTCCATGTGCAAACCACCCTTTACCCTTATCCTCATCCTACTTCTATGTGAATCACTTCAGAATGTCTTTCTCCTCCGTGGCCCTTACTGCCCTCAGCAGCAGTCTGCTGTCTCACAGTGGAGAAAAAAAAACCCCTAACAATAAAATGTTAATTTCTCTCACATACACACCAAAAGTTCAAACTATGACCTCTTGATAGARAGAACAATGCTAAGAAATGTTTTGCATGTGAGTAAAAGGATCCTAGCTGGCAAAAGAAGCTCCTTTGATTCCTTGGAGCAATCCAGGACTCACACAGGGCTCTCAGATCTGTGTTGCAGACCTGTGGAGGTCTGACTTCTACTCCCACAAGAAGTGCTGTTATGATCAGTCTGAAAAGGGCACTAGCAAGATGAACTTAAGGCATTCAAAGTGAACCTGTGCTCCAGCARTGCATTAAACAAAACTTGGATGTCACCAGAGATAAGTTTCAACTGTAGTGGTGTTACTTCAAAATCAGAAAGGTGAGTGTGCAAGGACTCCAGGGTAAGCAAGGCTTCTCACTTTGGGCTGCCTGAAAGTGCTGGGATGGCAAGTTTGATGAGCAATGTACAAGACTTTACTGAGATTCTTTACTCAGGGTAGAGGTGACATTACTTTCTAGAAAGGTAATCTCCACACTAATGTTTAGCAATGATAACACTTTGCCCTTAAGTTGCATGTCCTGATGCAGGATCACACTCAGAGGAAAAAGCTGCTTAATAACCTTGTGAAAGAGTGTTTATTAATTATATACTACTATTGCCAGACAATAGCAGGAGCTGCTAAACATGATTTCTCTCACAGGATGCTTGTGATCAGGGCTATATTGTAATTGTGGCTGGGGACATGTTTTAACTGGAATGATCCCACAAATTATTTAGGCAGCTAACACAACATAGGCTCATAACTACCTTTGACTTCCATATGCATGAGTTAAGGTTCCAAGTTTTTTAAGATCTGTTCATTAATAAAGTGAAGAAATAGAATGCTGCCCCATGGAGGGATAGGTGACCAAGAAGAAATCTCAGGAGCTCGTGGATCCACTGGGTCATTACTGTGAAATAAGGATTATGGGCTGGTCCTAACTGTCGCAAAAGTGTGTGGTAGCTGAATAGTTTATTCAATTCACTTTACATGTCCCTTGCAGCTCAGAGAAGCAAGAATACAGCTCAGGGGTCCTGTCTGGAGATTCTTCCTGGCCTGTGTAAACATCTTCTTCATCCTAAACCCAGTGACAGGTGGTGCTTATAGCTGACTACWGTGTGAAGAAAACCAGCTCAAGGCTTCAGAACACCTGAGGGATATTTTGCTATCTTTGTGGAGTTTTGACAAGTATGAGCAATGTGAACACTGGGCATCTTCCMACAGCAGGGCCCTAAGAGGAAATTATTTACAAGTGCTCAGTCACCATTGTGTGACACATTCAAAACAGGCCATGAGCAGAAAAGAGGAGGCAGAGATCTTCAGCTCTGTGCAGGAAATTCTGTCTATCCCTCCCCTTCCTGAATAGCAATTATATCTGGCATTCTGACTATTTATTGCTTCTTAACTTAAACTGCATACAAAGATGCTAATGCACCTGGTCTTCAGAATGAATGACTGCAGGGCTGGTAAGCAAAGGAGGTAGTTAGTGTGTGCAGTAAAGCATATGATGCTTGTCAGGGTCAGTCTGGCTGATGACTGTATTGAGCCAGCCTTCCCAGACTGGCTGGTGGACAGCCTCTCATCTATGGCGAGCCTCTATGGGCTGAGGACAGGAAGGGCAGAAGCAGCTGCTTACAGCAAGGCTCGTGTGGTTCATGTGTTTGAGACACAGCACTTGCCTCCTTGGCAATAAAAAATAACCCATGTTCTACTAGCTCTCACCAATGTTATATATTTGCAACATATGTCTGAGCTCTTTGAAGTGCTAAGGGATRGCCTGGAGATGTTGTTCCTTTACATGAGGCCCAAATGTTCCACTGGTGTAAATCAGAATTGCACCACAAGCATATGGGAAGCAAACTTTTCAAYTGATGTAGATCAGCACAACTTCATGAAGAACAATGCTGCAAAAGCACGTCTGCAAATTGCAGTCTCCTGAGGCTGACTGTTATGATCTGGTTGAGGGCTGTTGGAGATACACCCTTTCCGATTGATTTTTTTTGGTATTTTGCTGAGCAGAAAAGAAGTTTCTCCAAGATAGAGAGGGTAGTACAAAACCAAGTTCTGTCTCTCTGAGTGCAGAAGTAGGTACAGAGGCATCCGTCCTTTGTCTTTCCTATACAGGTCAGGCATCTTTGCAGCTAAATTAAAAATGGTTTTTACTGCAGCTCCCCTGGACTGTAGTTTCAGTAAAGTCACAAATCAAGGCTCCCTGAACTTTGGGACTATTTGCACTGTTCTTAATGAATGCTCTTCTTTTGACACCTGTGGATATTCCTACCTGATACACCTGAGTAACATCTTCTGTTACACTGTGCCTTGCAAATGGCATTGCAGTTTAAAGGTGTCCTAAGACCCAGAACTTGCTTTGACTGAAGAAAGTTTAAAGAAAATTTCATTTGGATTTAGAAATTGTACCTATCAAAAGGCTGTGGCAGRCTGCCCTCAAGCAGCCTTTAGGTCTTGCAGCACTCAGAGAATGCAATTGTTCTAGGATAAATACAATAAGAAGTAGGAGAAGAGCAAATGTATTTACTCCAGAATTTTCATTTACGATCAGATTTTACTTCCAATGGAGCAGGTAGGTGCTTTACCCAGGTGCTTTACTACAGAGTGTGCCTCTAGGCAGGATCTGATCCACGGCTAGCTAATACAATAAAAATCCATCGCCAGCAATATCAAATTTCCTGATTGATAATGACCGAAATAGGCTGAATGGTGAAAAAAATAGAAGAGTTTCACTGCACAGAAGCTGAGATCAATTTTTTTGCTGAGCCTGGGTGGAGATATAAGGAAAGGTCTCSCCACGGGTCTGCAGGTGTGGTCAAAGGTGTTCCTATTTATCGTGGCAACATGGCAGGTAGAAAATAAAATTGGGCCATTTCCGGGGCAGAGGTGGACTCATTTTTACAGTCCTGCCATGCTGCCTTTTTATGGTCTTTGGCTGTTTTAATGGCTTTGCTTTGTATGGTGCTGAAAGATGAAAAATGTGCCACTCTTGCACTGAGGAAAATATCTGCTTTTCTCAAATTAGTCCAAAAAGGAAGAAGGAAGGAGGGAAAATCATAAGTGATCTGTGACAGGAAGGACCCCAATGTACATTCCCAAAATMGCCATCATTTTGGAAAGTACAGGTTTATTGGCAGTTGTGGTTTTCTCTTCTTTCTCTTCCCCAATCCGAAACCTTAAACTCCTTTTTCCTTCTCAGMGAACCTGAGCTGTTTGCTCTGCAAAAGAGCTCTGCAGTTTGCCCTGCTGCTACAAGCACCGTCCTTTCATTCTCCCKTTTCCTCTGGCATGTCCCTTTTTCACCCCATCATCAAAGCTGATGGAAAGAGTCCTTCTAGCTGAACTCTGTGGCAGTATGGGAAGACCAGCTCCATCCACTTGTATTTCTCCAGACCTTTTGCTCAAGGAGCAGAAGCATTATATATATGGGGAAGGGATCACATAATGTGTTAATGTTATTTCTAATTAGAGAGAGAAGTAAACAAGCCCTTTCCAAAGTTTAAAATATGCTTGAGATCTGAAAGTCAATCACCGTGTACTAATAATAACATCATTAGAACCAAAGGAAAATACATTTTTAAATCCTTCTCCACTCCCTAATATAGACTGATTTCTYGTTATTGGTATAAATGATCAAGATCATCTCTTCTCAAAATTGAGCAGACATTATTCTTTCAATGTGTGAAGGAAARAAAGAAAAAAGAAAAAGAAAGACTCTACATCTGGACTATTTTGACCCTCTACGTATTTTCTTAATATACTCTTCTATATTCCTCTTTTTTTCTATTTGCAATGTAAGAAACAGAATGTAACTGTCCAGAGGTTCTGTGGATGCAGATAGATAGAAATCCATGAGCTGTGGAGGCTGCCTAAATTAATCATAAATGGACATGAGTGTCTCAAAGCTCTGCTTTCAGCATCAGCATTTCTCATCTAAGTGCCCAAAAGCCTTGCAGGCATGGTCATTTATAAATGCAACAGGCATAACTCAAATAAATAGAAAGAAAAAAGTAAATGTACTAGTGAGAAAAAAAAAATTGTGTTTTGGTCGCATCAATAACAAGGTAATAAAAGAAACCACCTGTGAAGGAAGTCATGATTAATGAAAACAGATTCAAGAAATTGGAAAKACAAACTATGGTGAAAGGGCCTTAATTTCAACAATATCAAAGTTCAGATCCACTAGTAAAATTCAATATAAATATGGAATAAATAGTTTGCGGGGATAAAGAAAGTGTGCTGTAAAAATAGGAGGACTGTTTAARTAAGATACACAACACATAAACAAAATAGCCAACGGTGCTGTAGATACTAAGGTGGAGAGTTCTTTACTGCAAAGATTTGTCAGAAGAATATTCAATTGATTATTCCTGTGGAGTGCAGCCTAAAATCTCAAAGGGCTGCACAGCTCTTTATTCTGATCCACTGAAGGGCTGGCAGGATTACATTGTCACTGGAAATGCGATCTCAATATTGTTTTAACAGCATATAATCTCCAAAGTAGGAGCTATAGYACCTGGCTCCCTTCACTTAGCTCATAACTGTGGTCAGCAGATGCATGGGAGTAGAGGAGAAACCGTGAAGGACTTGGGTATCCAGTCAATCCCTTGTCCCAATCTCAGGGCTTCCAACCAGTCCCCCGTTGCCCTTCACRGGTGCAGACAGAAGCCTGCTAAAAGACTGCAGACTTCTTTGCTGGCCTCCTCTCAAGGCCCTGCTGGTATTGCACTTTTTATCCCTCTGCATGAATTTGAACCCTGTCTGGATGCATCTCAAGCAGCTGAATTCCCCAGCTAGTAGCACCCCCAAATGAAATGGCGACGTCTTCATTTTGACGCTGGGATGGGAGTTAGTCGCAAAGCAAAGCCAAGCTCAAAGGGCCTTTGGTTTGGCACGTAGTAATTGCTGCACCCTGGTGGGCTTTTGCAGTCTAAACAGACCCAGAATTGACAGATGCTGGTTAGATATAGATTAAGGGACATATTAAAAAAATAATGGGGAAGTATAATATGTTGCCTTATATATATTTTTAATGCAAACTATAAAACGTATTTTGTAAACAAAGCAAAGATCTTCACTCTGGTAGATACCAGAGTAGCTGAGCAAAATAATGGCATAGGAAAATTATTACAGTGATCTAATTTTTATTGTAATATTTACTGCATAGTAATGGACCCAAACGTGAAATCCAGACCTTGTTTTGTTAGATGCTGTCCAAACACTGAGTCCCTGCTGTGAAAAATTAATTTATTCTTTACTGAAGACATGGATTCACTGTTACAGGCTCTGGTAGCGCAACGGCCAATTAGTTAGTGCAGTAGCACCCATTAATTAAAATGTATTAATTCACAAAACACGGATCCTTGGACACTTCAGATGAGAATGGATATCACTTGCTGCCATTGATTACTGCACTTCCTAATAACAGTCCCCAAAGGCACCCAAGACTGTGGTTTTATTCTGAGGAAAGCATCCCCAGTGTCGTGCTAGTCAGTAGTTAAGAGAAAAAAAAAAAACCAAAGACTATTAGATTCTTGCGGAGAGGAGGAATAGGGTCAGGGGAGGGAAATCCCTTCTCTCTGAGAACTGCACAAGTGTCTCCCTGAATCCAGGAGCTTTTAGTGCGCACATTTGCACTCATTTAGAAGGAATTTACATTTGGCGTTCTCATGAATATTTCATGSCCACAGAAAGGCCATCTTAGTTTTTGTTTTTGGAAGAACATCCAACTAATTACATCAGGTCCAAAAATGCTATTGTAATGAAGTTCAAAACCTTTTTTTTTTCTTTTTTCCCCCCCAGGGCAGCATCCTCTTAAGTCAGTTAATGTTCTCATGACAAATACCTAATAAACACCTTCAATTATTCCACTGCTTGGGAAACATGCTTAACAGCATTCTTAGCACATTCATTCCCCTGCTGATGTGATTCTAAAACATCACTTTACAAGATGATCATTAAATTGTTTGTCTCTGGTTGGTGTTTTAAGTGTAAAAAAAAAAAATATATCACTCCAGATGGTTAGCCCTGACACCTTGTTCAAAAACACATGCATATGGAGTTTACATGGCCACAAAACATAACCCTATCAGCAAGGAAACTGTCTGGCCAGAACAAAAGATAGTGATTAGCTTGAAAAGATAGAGTTGTTCTTCCATTTCTCACATGAGAAGACAGTTAGGAGAACAGTAACAGACTGTAAATATTGACTCTTGACGATCTCTTGCATGCAGATTTTTTTATCATTTTAAAACTAAAGATACTTTTAAAATTAAAAGAAAGAAAAAGCAACAACAACAACAAAATACAGCAGGACAGAAAKCCCTATAGGAATAGTTCTCAGAATCACTTAAGCGGGAAAGGCTGAAGACTCAGGCTAACTCCCCCAGTTTTATCTTGAAGTAAARTAGAAGGTTCTGTGGAAATGCTGGAACCTGGAGTGAGATACGGATTGATTGCTGTTTCCAGTGGTTTTATAGTAATGGCTGAGCTCATTCAGGGCTCTGCAATGCAGAAAGGASAGACCTTGCCATGAAGGACTCACTGTACAGAACTCATATCTTGTGATGGTGATGGAGAGGTGAAGCAAGGTGAAACACAGGTCCTTTGACCTCTACCCATTACAGGCAGTGAAACCTGAATAAAGMCTTCTGGGCAGGTTGCAGTCTACATGAAATCCTTTCCTGAAAGAAAATCTGATCTCCTTCAAAATGATGGTCCTGCTTTTCACTAGCCAACCTGACATGTGAGGGTGAAGGCTTGTGAGATGCCATCCATACATATACCCTTGTGGACGGAGGAGGCAGGTCCGTACAGGGTCCAACTTGYTCATCAGTGACCAGGATGAAGGCCCACAGTGCACCCTCAGCACGTTTGTTGATGATATAAAASTGGGGAGAGTGGCTGATGCACCAAAGGGCTGTGCTGCCATTCAGAGAGACCTGGACGGACTGGAGAGCTGGGCAGAGAGAAACCTCATGAAATACTATTGGAGAGAGTCCATCRTAGAGCAATGAAGATGATTAGGGGGCTGGAGCATTTTCTCTGTGAAGAAAGCYTGTATACAGATATCTTAAGAGAGATATGGTCACAGAATGAAGCACAATAATGTCTATCTGAATTTTTCTTTTTCTTTTTTTTACTGTTAGGGTGTTATTGTTATTGTTGCCTTTCTTTGTTTTCTTTGGGCTTAATTATTTCCGTGAGCTACAAGTACAAATAGATGTGAAAAATACAGACTGTATTTTAWATTTATGGAAAGTGCTTCATTTCATGGGACCCCAAAGTTTTGTTTCTGATTTCAAAGGAGACAGAACTGTCTGCCAATGTCTCCAAAAGTAATGCAAAAATAACCTGTAATTCAAGCCTCGTAAGATCACTGAGGCTTGTAACCATCAGCTATGACATATTTACATCTCCTGTTGCCAGCATGTTCAAAAACATGAGTGACATATTTACCCATCACAATAAAAAAATCAAATAGCCTGTTTAGCTGAGCATATACGATAGAAAGCAGTTGATCAAAACCTACCTCACATCAAAAAATTATCCCTAAAGAGTTGTGAAAGAGATACAGATCAAGCTGTCATCTCCCAGACAGTCTGTCTGCTGTAACAGGGACTGTCAGACAGGTCTGAAAACATCCATGGAATGGTGATGAATTGCAAAAKAGACTCCAGTGCTATGGAAAGCTCAGGCACCTTCTGTAGCCTCCTTCCTGTGGTCTCATGGAGTGGAAGGCTGTGTCCTTTCTAATTGTTTCTCTTGAGGCACAATAAGAGGCTGGATTTTACTGAGCTGCTAATGCTCAGGACTACTCAGGATACAGGCACATGATCGGAAATTATGGTGTTACCACAGCTCATCGCATTGCCATCTGTCAGTGAAGATGTTGAGTCTCCAGGAACGACCTTGTGAAGGCTCCTAACCTCGCCCCATTACGAAGGAAAATGGAACATAAACCATGGTGGTTTAAGTTAATATATTTTATTTTACAGTCAGAGCAAGCTATGAATGGGCACTCAGTCAGTCACRCTGGCTCAGCTGATGAGCAGTGACTTGATATGTTGCAGTGCTGTAAATGCTTRTAGTCATGTGCTTCTGCCCTCAGCTTCAGTCCATCTATCACTTATTAAAGTTATTATGTCCTGAATTTAGCACTTTTTGTTTTCAAAGCAGGTAGTTCCTAATACCTATAAAACACTCCTTTTCATGGGCAGAGGTAGGTTTGTCCATCACACACGTCCACCTTGCATTGCAGTCTGAAGGCCGTTATTCATTAATATTTAAGCTTGCAAATGGGCCTGCCTGCTAGCCTCAACCAGTGGCATGCGGGCAGAAGTCAATTATATTACCAGAGTTATCACACAACTGGATGTGCATTCATCAGGAGGATAAGTGGGGGTCCTTAGCTGCATCCAATGCAGATGGCCTTCAGTCACGTGGCGTGACACAGACGCAGTCTTATCGTAGTAGCAAGCATGTGTGTTTTGTGTGGTGAGAGAGTCCATCATTTCAGCTATGCAGTGCACACACATCAGTCCAATGTCACCAGAGAGAGGCAGTGAGGCCYGCTGGAAAGGAGCAGGTGTCCACTATGTATGGGAGATGGTCTTTCTTTTGGCACACAGTGTGTGCACATCAGATTATATGTGGTGTCTGAGTGGGGGATAAGGAATATTGTTGAACAGGTCTGAGAAGCTTTATCCCAGAAAGAAAGACAGCAAGCCGGAACATAACTTTTTGCATCTTTGGCTGCTGCAAAACTCCTGCAAAGTCTCCTCTCTTCTCCCCACCTCCTACTAATATACATTTAATTGCATAGCCATATTATGAAAGGCTTTGGAGAACTGTAGCTTGGACGATTACTGACAGTTTCTCTTTGCTCACTGTATGTGGATGTCCTTCAGCTGAATCAATTATATGGCTTTACAGCCTTGATTTCTGATTTTGGAGTTCTTGTTTCTTTCCTGACAGTGGTTTCTGTTCATCTGTGCCATATGCTGCCTTGAATTTATGCTGCAGTGCTTTATTAAAGTTCAGATTTTCCTTTGCCATTAAATGAAAAATAGAGCATTTTAAATGGACTGTGAAATAAGGTAAAGAAAARTTTAATCGTGCTAAAATCAATTCAGTGGAGTGGCTTTATTAATATATCCTGCATTCTGCATCACATTGCTTATTAAATACTGTGCATTTTGGAAACTACTATTTTGTGCTGCAGTTACATTGTACTTCAGCAAGCGACTGGCTCCCACTTCACATACGATTGAGAGAGACATGATTTTTGTTCACTGATAGGAGACTTCACTGGAAACATAGAAATCATCTTGCTGGAGGAAATTATGAACCATTTAGTACAGCATCCTGTCCCTGGCACAATCTCTGCTACCATATTCTCAGGAGGAATACAAAACATTTGCAGAAAAAGAAAAAAGGAAAACATTTGGAATGCAGATTCTGGCACTGACCAATGTCTTCTGATTTTCAGACTCTTACAGTTCACAAGATCCTAATTCCTGAAATTCACGTGTGAAAATGCAAGTCCTAATGAGAGTGCTGTATTATACCAAATATTTGCAAAATCATGAAAAAGGAAGAATAAGCTGCAGTGAGGATCCTAGGGAAGCTCTCCACTTTCCTTTAGGAAAGTCATGCAATTCATTTCTTTGTGGATATTTAAGAGTTGCACAAATACTTGTGAGATGATGATTTTCCTGCTCCTTGGAGCCAGAACACAGTGACCTCTGCAGATTACATCCCTTTTACATGTCTATCATACTAYGGAAAGATGGAAAGGCACAATTATAGTCATGTCTCCCATGCCATCCTATAATGCTGTCACCTCARGAAGGCAAAAATATCTCAGACCTGCACAAGGTTGCCTTTTCCTTTTCAGACCGTGGGGCCTGTTGTCATTCCCAAATTATTACTGATACTTTTCTCTCAAAAGCAATATTTTGACCCCAAAGGCAGACATAAATCAAGAGAATTTAGGATACTTCATAAATGCTGAATGTATTCATGATTTTTAATTTTTTTGTGGAAATTGCTCTGATACTGCAATGATAGCTGGGTCCTAAACCATGAGTTACACGGATAAATAGAAAGCAGCAAGAATATTCATGGATCCAGGCTCTATTACATATTGATTCAAAGTCAGATTCTGACTCGTGATGAGGAATTAATGCTAAGTATGAGATTTTTCAGAAAAGCTAAGGGAAGCTGCTCCTACCCGGTGTCCCACTGCATAATCCAACCTTATTATTAAGTATGTCAAGAGACAGAGAAAAATGTCCCACTTTTAATGAAGAAGAAGAGATAGTGCAAAATAGTTTACTAAATTTCAGCCATGGCATTTAAACCTATTCATGTGATTCAAACTCATTTACTTCCCCTGAAGTTTCCTGACAAGAACATATATTTCCCTGGAAATGTAGCATACTAAAGCCATTGTAAATAAGCTGCATGAAAAATAGTGCTTTTATTTACATTATGATTTACCAGTCTTCACTCCTTATCAATCTAGGCTCCCTGTATGCTTGCTACAAGGCTGAACATGAATCAATGTTTTCTCTGGGTGTCTCTTCAAAACCTTAAGAAAATCACTTTCTGATCATGGGGACAGTTGTTAAACTTCATCCTTGGTCTGTCATTTCCTAGTAGGTGGCATAAAAGAAATGAAACCATATTCTAAAAGGATTTTATTGGTATACACATACAATATATTCCCATATTGTTCTCTCTTGGCAATATCTGAAAACAGCAACTTGTAATCGGGTACAAGCTGAATGACTGTTCACGTTAAAGTAAAATGGTGATATGGCTCATAAACCTATGGTCTTGATGGCTGGTGGTCATTACAACTSCTGCAGAGTCATTTTGAAAGTCTAGATATGTATATCTTGTGCAATTCAATATAAATTCCCTCCGCAGTTTCCACTGAATAAAGTTTYCCTTCACCTCTGTCTGCCTATTGGATACAGCAGTGCCCCTTAAAACAGTTGCCCCATTTCAGACTTGACACAGCTGCATCTCCATCGTCCCTATAAATGGTTAAAAATGCTACATAAACCAAATTAGTCTAATTATTTTCCCTGAAAAGAAATCCCATTGACTTCCTTAACATGATGCAACTGTGATTTAAAAGAAACCCTCTTTTGAATGGAGACATACAGATATTCAGAAAAAAATCCACTGATAAATCTGAAGTTGTACTAAATAAACACAAAAACAATGTGAAATGCTACATTTTTAGTAGGAAAAGAGTGCTAAAATCTTGAGAAAATTATAAAGAAATATTGTGAAAGAAACTGATGAAGGATAAAATAAAAGTCCTAATCGAAGATCAGACTCCCATTGTGCCCAGTTTTAATGGCTAAGCAGAGAAACAAAAAGACATATAATGCACTCAAAGAGTTACCATCTAAATGGGAAAGACAAAGAAAGTGCTAATATTGTCTCCATAACAAAGAAAGAAAAAATAAATTGTCCAAACCACAGAAATCAGAGCTAAATAAAGAGCTAATGCCAGAATAGCACTTAAACTACCCTCTGATGGGGACCTTGCAATAAGCAGGATGAAAAAGCAAGGAAATTCTGATTTCAGATGAGCACCTTTTTAAAAAAATTTTTTTTCCCCTTTTTTGGTGTGTATTTCATTTTGTTTTGTTTTACATTTGAAAATGTTAACAGGGCAGTGCATGCATGTATTTGTCCTCCTTATTCTTTTGCCACACACCCTGTTTGGCATTACTAGAAGTTTCAAAAGGCCTTTCAGGAAGGTTTTAGATTAATATGAAAATATGCCTCGCTGGCACTGCCCTTACAATCTAGGCACATTTACAGGATGCTTCTACCTTAAACAATTTCATTTCAAGGCTTAATTAAGTGCTCAGGAAGCAAGTAGCGATACTTCCTTAAGAGGAAAATGCCTCCGTCACTGACAGCAGGAAGAATTGGTCATTGCCATCGGAACTCCATGATCAAGAGTGTCACCTCATCCTTGTGTGTCAGTCACTCCGGTGGCTCCACTACATCCAGCCATAACTGGCCTCTTTCACTCAGATATTACAGCCACGTTACAGCCATTTGAGTATGGCAGTAGTTAAAYTAAGTGCCACAAAGAGGGCAGGTACAAATAGGACCAACATTGCCTTTCTTTTGTTTCCTGAAATGATACAATTTGTGTTTGTCTTGTTTCTGGATATCATAACAGTGTTCTCTGGGTTTTAAAGCCTTTATCTGTAGAGATTCTTATGAGCAAAATCCTTCATCTTTACTTTAAGATGATGATATAGAGAATGATTTTGTTTGTTTGATTTACCAAAAGCAGTAACCACTTATAAACTCTCTAGGCAGCTGTCTGGCATTTGCTCCACTTCTCTGTTCAAACCGGCATACAGAGTTTCACAGGCCCAGGAGAGTCTCATAGCCAAAACAAGGTGTTTTCACATTGTTTTCCTCACCATTCAGCAATTAGATATCATTCCCATATGACATTCAAATACAGCTCAGTTGGACTTTAACAGCTAGAAATAGCAGACAACTGAAAAAGTCAGGAAGGGCCACCATGTCCATGAGCAATGACTCAGAAACATGTCTAAAATCACAGGAGGAAATGCTTGCTCATAACAGATCTTCCAGTGGGGTTAGCACTGCCAGCAAAGGAGCTTGAGATGAAGAACAATGGGGCCATGGGAGACAAATCTTMTTAACTTTCTAGAAAGAACTTAAGCAAGAAACTGCATGGAAGGCTTAACYGTTGGTCAGCTTCTGCAATACTTTTTCACAGGAACAAGCAGAGCAGAAGCTCCGAACTATTTTGTTAATGGAGATGGGAAAACGTTACCAGAGGAAATCTTTCATTTTCTCTTTTAGCACAGCATCTTACTTCTTTCAGATGTGTTTCTTTTCCAGGCCTATATGCGTGACATGCTTTATTCAAGTCATTTCAGAGGCAAGACATTTGCCTCAAACACTTATTTCCCAGGGCTATATCTCACAGTAGGAATTTCTTGAAGAATGCACAAATTCCAGTGTTGCCGCAGCACTGACCGTAGGATAGATGAGGTTGCATTTGTACCATAAAAATCCTGATTCTTTCTTTTTTTTTTTCCCTTTTCCTAAAGGAAATGAAGATCCTACCAAATGTAAATGCTTGTCCTCAGAAGACAACTCCTTCTTTTYCTCTCACTGAAATGCTAGCTGCTTCAAAGGAAGGTTTCTGGAGCTCCCAAAAGAAAAAAGGAAATTCAGGGAGAACTTCTCACCAATCTCTCCCCAATGAGAGGTGCTATGTCCTAAAGCATGAGGACTTATACACTTTCTTTTTTTTTTCCATCCAATAGATGTGCCATAGAGGATTAATAAATAATCAAATTACTACAATTCTTCCTACCAGATTCTTCTCTGGGATGAYGTCTAGTATCAATGTGTTCCAAGTATCTTCTGGGAGAAGAACAAACACGGAGAGGTTTCCTTTTGCCAGATAAAACTTTAAATGCAGCCCATTCAGGCCTGCCTCACCTGAAAAATTGCTTGGTTGAGGTGTTAATTAAAACCATCCACCACGCTGCTATGGCACAACTATGTTTTAAAGCAGCCAGAGGAAAACGACTTGTTGTTATTAAACCCATAGGTTATAACATGTCTAAAACGCTCACAGTCCCTAACCCACTGCAATCTCTGTTTCAAAGGATCCTAATAAAAAAGAAAAAAAAAAGCATTTGGATTCCATTAGGGTTGTAAATAACAGTAATCTGTTTGGTTGTCTCAGGCTGCCCATAGGCCTTCCTCATTTCCATACCTCAATATTGGAATCAATAGTCCCTGTTGCCCAACATCATTTTCATAATTTCCAAGAATTGCTCTGATTGTTTCCTTYAGTCTTTTGAACGGCTGCACACCAGAACTACATGAGCCCATTTCCTGGTTTTTTATTTTAAAGTCTCTACCTAATCCTATGGAAACAGAAGTCTCTCTGGTGGTTGAATCAGACTTAAAACCCTTTCATGTGCTCCTAATATGTGTTTAAAACAGTAGAACCTAGGATATCTTTCTAGACAAAAATGAAAGAGGATTTCTTGGTCCTATACCAAGTGCAAAACAGCATAARTAGTTGCATGGCTCCCCACAGCGGTGGCTTCAGCATCCTCCAAATTTTCTTCATAAATCCGATCTAAAATATTTTACAGATCATAATGGAGGCAAAGGAAGAATGAAGGAAACGGAGAAATAGAGGAAGCCACAGGTAGTGTTCTGTGGTTTTCTAGCCTATATTAGTGTCCAAACCATGGAGATATTAACCAGAACCTGATTTTAAGGAAGTGAACCTTCCATTTGCTTATGCATTTTGAAAAGTCTAGATGTTATGCCTTGTTTGAGATGTTTGAGATGGAAAAGGAGAGGTGAGAGGCAGGAGATATGGGAAGGAAAGGGGAGTATATAGCAAAAGTTTCAGTGAAATTAAAAGATTGGGAGGGAGGGGGAATTGTTCCTGAATATCATGTGGAAAAATGCAAATGGTGTAATGAGTTAGCCTGCAAAATAATGTGCCAGGGAAAGTGATGGAGGCATTAGAGCTTGAGATGTTTAAATTACTTTGGATAAAGCACTGGGGTATGTAATATAAAGAGCACCCGCAAGTATGCTGCATATAACTTAACAGCTCATTTCCCTCTCCTAGGGGCCTAGTTTCTCACTGCCAAAGGACAGGCACAGTCCTTCTGGCAGAAGGACAAGAGTTTCCAGCTCTGTGCTCTTCCCTGGAGCAGCCACAGGCAGGGGGAGGTTCTATGCTCATTGACCTCTCTCAAGTGTCTTCTTACCCCAACACTGGTTCTCGTGCCTTGCAAACAACCTGGAGAGCCCTGTCCCTGGTATCTTTCCCCAATCTCAAGCAGACAGAGAAGGAGGAACTAGGAGAGTGGGCCACGAGCATGTTATGCCTCGCTTTGGCTCTGTGTGGAGTGATTAAACTGCTTGTGATCCACTCCAACACAAGAGTTTCTCTGTACGCACCACCCTTGGCTCTGTCCCAAGACGAGCATCACCCCTGGACCACACAGAGCATCTGCTTTTGAGTCTCTGTCCTTTGCAGAAGAAGATGAGGCTGCASTGTCTTCTCAGTAGGGACAGAAGGACCTAAGCCCAGATCATGGCAGCTCTCTGCTTGTGAGTGATTAACCCAATAGGAAGAAAATCTATAACAAGAAAATGAGGATGAGCTCTGGAGCTCTGGCTATAACTTGTCCCTGCTGTTCGCGTCTCAGATGATTTGTGATGTGCCACAGGGTTCTTTGTGCTTTTACCCTCAGCCCAAGTGGCACCAGCACAACGAGAGGATGCCAAGACCACTATTTTCTGCACACAGAGACTTTAAGCTAAATCCTAAGGGCCTTAGGCTAGTCAAACTGCTAGTGACTCTAAYGCAAGCCAAGGTCTTTTTTTTCCACTCCAAAATCTTGCTCAYTGGTAAGGAAGTCTGATGCAATAAGTTACAGAGGTCAAAGTAGATACTGTAGCATTTTCAAAGAAATCTGGATAATCTACAGGTATAATTCCTAGTTAGAAATAGTTACAACTGCTTCCAGGACTTAWTCAAGCTTAATCCAGCCCATTTTATTCTCAGCATCAGTCTAATAATAGCTCCTTGGAGTTTCTCACCGTTACTTCTAACTCTGCAGGAAGACAGTGGTGCACATGGAAATAAATAAATGGCTTCAAAATCCTGCTTTCCTATTCTGCRCCTGGAAAATAAAAGCAGAACCAAAACCAGAGCACAGCCTCCATGAATACAGCACATTGCAAGTGTAGGTAAGCATTCAGAAGGCAGGAAAAGGTAAATCATAGTGGTATATGAAACCTCTATCCCTTGCCCCTTTCCCAATTTAACCTTTTTGAGTTTAACCTGAATGTGAATGAATGCAGTTCATCCTAGGGCTGTTGCTTTGSTAAGTAACAGTGTCTTGTTGTAATTTTGCTGTGAGGGGAACACTGCCTGGAAGTCTTTTAGCACCAAGTAGGCAAATCTATTTAACCTGCAAAGACTGAGAAAGCCAGGCCAGCATTAGAGCGGGAAGAGAGCTCTCCTTTTCATGAGATGACTTCAGATCATGTCTGTGGGAAAAAGTTCTAAAATAACTCTCATGCTTTTCTTMCATACATGAATCATGATCACAAGCTTCAGTGATTAGCAGCATCTCATTCCATACAGACACAGCCCTTGTGTGTTATGTTTCAGTATTACCTTGTGTTCATGATCAGATACTGCAGTCTCTAGGTGGTTTCCATAGAACCTGGATGACCTTGGAGCACTTCTATCTGTTTGAACTCCATCAAAAAGCAGTGTTGTCAATCAGGGCTGAAGATACCATTTGACTGACCTCAAATCATAACTGCTGAGGGGCTTTAGGAAGTTTCTCCTGGGGTTTGGGTCATGCCAGTTGTCAGTCATTGATTAATTTGCTCTTGGATGCCATGCCTTGAAGATYGGTTAGCTGCTTTGAGTAGTAGGTCATTAATCACGATACAAAGGCAATTGCTCTTTTAAAGGAAAATCATGTGTTGTTTTTGGATGMAGGATAAAGTCATATTCCTCCAATGGCCACATTTGAAACTGTCACATCATAAGTAATGACAGGCTTCTGAACTGTCAGTCTTTGCAATGGTATTCCCTTGAGGAAGAAAAGGAGGAAAGTAGTTGACTTAACTCTGTTTTTTCAATCCAGACATCTCTTTAATTTTCTCTTTGGCARGTTGTCTCATCCCTGTTTCCACAGTGACACCAACACTCCCTGCTAATTGCAGCAATGATTGGCATTGTTTGCCTCTGTACAGCACAGCCAGCTARCATGGGAAGAGCTGGCTCTGCAATAGCTGACATCATATGTGAGACACAGGGCAGAAAGAAAAGCACCCAACTACTGAGAATTAAAATAGCTCTTGTTTCAACCTATTCAGTGATCTGCTAGGTACAATACCTCACATCTGGTGGGTTAGGGAAGGTGGCAGCTAAGCTTCGTTTGACATTTTGTTGTAATCTTAGGGAGCTGCTTTTTGYATATTCAATTTCTATTGGGGAAAAGGGTCAGTCCTGGAGCCTTGATCTTTCATTTGTCCRCAGCACAGATTGAGATCCTGCAAAGGATTAACTTCAGGGGGGAACCAAATAGAGCAGAGATTTCAATCCAACAACATTAACAAAACAGGCTGGTGAGACACAAAGAATACAAATTAAGCAAATTTAAAACTTTCAGCCTTTTTATTTGGAAGGGAAGACCAAAGATTTTGTTTCTAGAATATCTAGCAGCTTGCAACCTAAGAGCTTTGCGTCACCGACACACATGAATATACTGGGATGCAAACACCAGGACATCAGCAGCCACTTCACAACAGACGAGCTGTTCCTGCARCAAGACCCAGCAAAAAATCTGGTAGGGAGGAGAACTGGGTCTTAGAAACCCYACAACCATCCTAATGCAGACCATACATACTTCTAATGGCAGCYGCTAGCGAGAAATGATTTCAGAATACAGTAGGGAAGAAGGAAATAGTTTAATTTTTTTTCTATAAAAAAAAATTAGATCTTCTCAACTCTTCTTGTCACTGCCTTTTAAGCTTTACTGAAGTTATTTAATATCAATGAAAAATAAATTTAGGGGAAAAAGTTTTAGCATTAAATTAACTTTTCATTGCATTTTAGCATTTTTAATCCAGCAGACAAAAAAAAATCATTATTTTCTTAAATTTAATTAATTTACTAAACTTCTCATGGTTCATTGAATTCAATCCTGTATCTGCGATCTTTTTGGGTCCATTAAGCTCCTGGGGTTCAACTTCATCTCTTCTAACTCATAAAAATCTCATCAAAATGGAAATAAAATGCAATTTTGAACTTGCTAATGAAGGAAAAAAATGTTAACTTCCCAGTGCTGTTGAATTAATGGATTATGTTTGCCAGCCCATTTTAAAGGAGAAAACTTTCACACTGGAGCAAACTTATAAAAGTGGAAATAATTGCACAAAGAGGCATAAGCTGTGCCAGTATTTTTCACTGCTTTTTTATACCAGCGCCTAAGATATTGCTGCATTAAGGCTTTTCTCCCCTGAGCTTGCTTTGTCTCCTATCCAAGCAAGATGGATATAAATGTTCTCATAGCACATTACATATTGTTGTTAASTGCAGAAATAGTCCTAGACATCCAATGCACGTTTTGGCTTCAGTTCAATAAAGCACAGAAGCACAAGGAAAATTTTAAACCCGGGGGATAATCCCAGGATATTGTTGGGGAGCAAGCTCTTTTGAGGGRTGGTAGGTGGAAGGAGGTGTTTAAACAACAACTGAATTGATTCTTGGGGAGGGGAGGTCTTACTTTGGTATTTTTATAAATCAGGTATTGTATCACCAAATAACACTTCAACTGACTTCCTGCTTATTTCGGCTTTGTTTAGTATCATCATTKAATTCTAAATTAGGGTAGAAAAACAAACAGTTGCAGACAAGTYTCACTTCAGAAGCTGCTGCTTTCCTGTGCAATAAGGAATGGATTKGAGTTCTTTCCATCCTTAAGTATATAAAGGAAAACTGGAATATGGAAATTATAGAACTAGGCATATTTTTCCTAGATTTTTTAATTGCCCCTTCTAACACAAGCCTTTTTTTTTTACTTATATTCGTTTTTTTGTCTTCCCTTTAAAAATAATTTACATATGTTGTTTCCATTTTTCCTATTCCCATTTTTTGTACTGTTCTGTCTCTTTTTAATCATAACATTTGTCAAAATCATTTACCCTAAAGAAGTAACAGCTGAAGAGGAACCTTGGAAACCACAAATAAATGAAAAATGATTTTTTTAAGACTGCAGACGTGGAAAAAGACTACGGAAGAATTGAGAAGAATATTGAAAACAAAATAAAAAATTAAAAGTGACTGGGTGATTTCTGTGAAATGAAAATTAATTCAGAATTCTAGAATGAAAGAAAATTTAATTCCTCAAAGAGTTCTGACATACTGCTATRTGCATTCATAATTGGATATATGAGAAATAAATACTCACTGTATTGTTTTCATTGTCATTAGCATCAYTATTATTATCTGCATAACTGAATCATGCTCACAGACCAAGCCAGCCTAGGTTAATGTCTTTGCAAATCATGCACGAGCAGTGACCGGATCAATGACTTTCTCATATTAATAGTACYAGATTATCATCCTCTAAACACAAAAACCTGCATGACAGATGAGCGTGCCTCTAGGAATAACAGGCATTATATTTCAGATAGACAAGGAGTTGATCTGATGACACCAGCTCAGTAGTTTTGCCTGGTCCCCACGCTCCTCCCTCCTGGGGAGATGGTGGGCTGAGGGCTCCGTGAGATGTGGGTAGTGTTCTCCAGGAGAAGGTGTCTGTATTTAATTCGCAGACAAGGGGGGCTTCATCTCTGCATATTGGACTTGGACAATTACAGATTCTCTGGGCAGGAGCTGCCAAGTWTTCCTGCTTTGGAGGAGTGAATTCAAGTTCATCCCACGGGATGCCTCTGAGGGCTAGCTCTGCCCTGGGCTGCTGATGCAGGGGTCCCAGTGGAGATTTCAAAGCATAAGGCTGGATGCCAGTGCTTTCTAAGGTGGCTAATTTCTTTGCTCCCTTCATCCAGTTTCTGATTGTGAGTTAATTAATTAGCTAGATAATTTTCCCAGCTACATGCATGGGTGCTTGATGAAGTTTTGCCACACTAAGAAAGCTTCAGGAGYTTAAACCTGTGTGGAACGAACATCTAAGAGCTGAGCTGTGGCCTCTGTATATGCAAAACAAGGAATCCATTTGCTTTGTGAGGAAAACATTTCTCCCCCCATTTCCATTGTTCACATTTGTGCAGGACCACTGAGTCACAGAGGAASAGAAACAGAAGTAGCAGGAGAGAGYATCAAAATCACCCCTGTGACCTGCAGACCGGTCTCACCTCCTGCCCATCAAACGTGTGTGGCCTTACTCAGTCCTCAGAGACGAGCACCCTCCCCTTGGAGAGCTTTCCACAGCGCCTGGCACAAATACCTTTCACTACAACCTAACCCGCTGTTTATTGTCCTTTTCACAATCAATAGGGAAACCAATGTTCTCCATCTGCAYGTAGTACACTGCTATGTATCATGCCTCCATTTGGTTATCTCTTCCCTGCACTAAYTTCTCACAGTTTCTTCAATCCTTCCTTTCAAGTTTTCAGTGCTTTTTAGGCTTCCAGCATCTGCATGACCTGAAATGTGGTCGCTGAAGTCCCAGCTAGGCTGAGCCCTACCCAACCTTCTTAATCAAGCATGAGATCTGTATTTGCCACCRTCTGACACTGCTTCCTTTATTATCCTCTCCATCTTCTCTCTAGAAATACTACCTAGATAACAGGTTTCTCTTTTATGTTTGCACTGCAGATGATTCCTGCCAGGCAGAACACCTTGCACTCACCTTATTGAATCGCAGGCTATTTTCTCTTTCTCAGAGTATGTCTCCATTTTGGTGCTCCAGCACAACTGCAGTCTCTTCCCATTCAATGTTAGCTGCAGCTTAATAAGCGTATTTTTATTCCACCATCCCAACTGTTAAGAGTATTGAATAGTATCAGGACAGAAGCTTCTGAGATCCCACTCGATACATCCTTCCAGGTTAACTACAAATAGTTATTCTGCAGATATGGGTGGATTCCAGAATTTTTCTTCCACAATATGATAGTTTCACCTAGACTACTCTTTTCTAATTTGTTTATCCATGCTGTGATCAAGCTTTCCAAGTGAGCCAAGGGAACCTAACGCTTCAACTCACAACCCATCCTATTTATAAGCAGCAACCTACCCTGGTCAGGCTGATCTTTACCTTCTCTGTCACCACAAAATGGGGATATTTTTAATAAGAATTTTTTGGACATTCTATATACAGTAATTATACTAATACTAGTTCTTAATTAGCTTAAYTGATAGTATAGTTAATGCCAAAAAAAGACAAATTCTGTCTGGAGAGTGGGTGATTTAACAACTGCTAGCCAGCTAGCACCTGTGCTTCTTCAGTTCTCACAACTAAATATATACCATCATTACTGCAAAGGRTCTGTTATGTAAGTGGATGAGGATTTTTAGAAGGAAGTTCTTGTCTCAAACAGGTTGACCCAACCTGCCTTTTAGTTCCCTGATTTAAATGTTAAGGCCAATTTGAGATGATTAATATTCTGCCTACACTTCACATTTATCTCTATTACCTAAAATAACAGGAAATAATGGCCTAATTGGAGCCAAYCTCTATAACTAGTATTGCTGTAGTCTCCTTCCATGTCTCCCTTTCTATAGCTTTGCAGAAGGTAGAGGAAAATTGGCAGATTTTCCAGAGACGGTCGAATTAATAGTGATGGATTCTGCTTCCTCCACTCACAYTGAGAAACCCACCACGTTTTAAGTACTGAGAAGCACACTGGACAGGACAGAGGGCTTTACCAGCGCTAGCGTTATGTCAGAGGATTCCAGACAAAACATTTCAAAAGYGGGTGCTCCTTTCGTCTGGTTTGCATCTCGGTGTTAGTTCTCCTGTGTTTGTACAGCCCCTGACACACTGGTGCCAACAGGACCATGTCCGGATGAAACTATCCCATTCCACCAGCTCTAGACTCTGCCACCTGCATTCAGCCCAAACTGCCAGCACTTACTGGTTGCTTCCTTAATCCCAGCTCCTGGAGTCCTATGAATATTTAGGATCTCCACGTTATCATTTTTTAAAGTATAGTTCTATTCCGAATGAATAAAAAATATTCTGGCAGCCATGAGCCAGAMACAGTTTAAGATTCAAAACATGGAAGGAAAAAAATCACCCAAGTACTCAGTTTATAGAAACCTTCCTMTCTGGAGATGGTGCTGCGTGCTGGCGAACAGTTAATTCACAATTCTGGAATACTTGTTGCTGTCAGCACCATCAGTCAGGGGAGCGGTGACTCCTTTGTTCAGCACCCAAACTCCCCATCCATGCCATGTGCTGCACTAGCACCAGTCAAGAAAAAAGGCTTCCAAAAAAGCAGGTATAAAGATGTTTCTTTTGTTGTTTCACCCCTGCTTTGATCACACATAAATTCTTTTTGTTCCTATGAAAATCCCATAAATACTAGGCATCCACTTCTCCACAGATATTCTCAGAAWCGCTAAGTGACAGCCATTCATTTCTATTCCATTCTGATTTTGATTCACTCCTTTATTTYATCTTTCTTTTTTCAGATGATTTTTTTCTCAAAAAACGAGTATTTCATAAAAGCGTTAAATCTTGATAATCTATTGCCATTAGTTTGTCAAAACTGTTATTCCCCATTCCCCTCCACACACTGCTCTCAACCAGTGTAATTATGCTAGTTTTATAGTTTCAACTTTATTAATTGAAGAAGTATGTTAAAATTACCTCTACTGCACTGGGATCCTGTTGTTTGCCTCATGGAGATTTAATTCAATTGCAGAATGGTGGCAATTAATTTGTGCCCTAATTATTAAATGATTCACTGATATAATTAAGTGTTTTATGTCAAGCTMCTGATAAACTGATAATTAATAAGGCTGCTTAGCCAGATAAGTCATTTTTTCCAAAATAGTTGTCTGCGACACAGACTTTTGGTCATAATTAATATTGCCGTGATTTGGATGCAAGCTGTGAGGATGGCTGATTTGAAGARCATTGTGGTTTTCTGAGGAGTTATTATGTTATTTGCAAAAAGCCATCTTTTCTAGCTCTCAGGAGATGGGGCTCAGGTGCCTGGGTCCCAGTGAYCCCATTGGGACAACCAGCGTGGCAGAGGACAACTGTGACTCGTTTTGACCTTCCCTTCCTTTACAAAGTCTCTGAGCCCACAGTCACCACCTCGATGGTTTACCCCAAAGCGYTATCACTGCCCCTGGAGGGACAGATGCTTTCTCCCTGGATGACCRTGCATAGGGAAGCAATATTCAGCCCAAAACATTATTCATGACTTGAGTCTTGTTGAGCCAACATCCCAAATATAAGGCAGGCAAGCTGTCCCTGCACAGCCTGGTCAGCTCTATCTTGTACCCCCACACCAGCTATTTATCACAGAAAGCTTTCGGCCAAGTTAATTCAAGATGTATTTTGATGTACTGTCTTTTAAAACCAGGACTATAACTACAAGGAAAATCATTCTGGCAAGTGTATAATGCTGTGTTAAAATTCATTACCTTAAATCATATCCTCTTACACGCAGCACTGCAATGTTTGAATACATTAAATTTCTACAGCCTCAGTTTGGTAGCCTTCACTTCAGAGTGAAGGTTGCACATTTTTCCCTGCTAATTCTCTTAATAAGCAACACTACTGCTCATATCCACGTGGGACATAAAAGATGCCACTAGCTCCTTAAAATCAGAGAGGAAAACCACACTGTGTATGCAGTCCCTCCGCCCCAGATCAAAAACCTCAGTTTTTACACAAAAGCTGTTGGTGTCTTATCTAAGCAGCAGGGAGCAGAGGTCAAATAACTTGCTCAAAGCCAAGGWCAGGATCAATGCCAGAACCAGAAAACAAGCTGAACTCTCCTGAAAAATGTGCCTATGCCCCTAAGACAAGCATAGGTGCAGATGCCGTTAGTCCCTCACGTTTGCAGATTAGCCTTCCCATTGCTCCTGTGAGATGTGTTGCATAAGGATAAAGAAAACCAGAAYTGCAAGGTTTGCCACCCAAGTGAATGAAATTGCCTGAATCTGGTGCCTCCATCTAGCTAATTATTTGAATGGTTGTATGATCTCATCCTTCGAATTTCTTATTTGTCTTTGAAGGAGGCAGGGGGGAAAGTGGCAAGAACAGAGGGACAAAAAGGCAGAAAGGAGAAACAGAAAAGCACTGACCCACAGCTTAACTTGGCTAAATTTCAGGTGCTTCCTGAAATTTGACACATATATTTTTTTTTTTCTAGAAAAAAGTGTCTTTCCCAGCCTACAGTATCTGTTGCAGTGGAAAACTTTTCCATTTTGGATTTGGATGAAATTCAAAACATTTCAAATCATCTGCTAATGGAAAACCAGAGGAGAAAGGAGAAGGGATTCATGAAWTTTTTTATTTTTATTACATAAGGGTTTGCTTTGTCAATTTATGTTTTCACTGAACTGATTATCTTTCAAAACAAAAAGCCATTTTGACTCTGAAAATGCTTCTCAGGTTAGAAAATATATAAGCAAAATACTCTTGTCATTTCAAAACACTATCTCTAAGACATTACAGGGAGGAAAAAATAAATTATTAAATCCCTCTCTACCACACACACACACACACACAGACACACATCAGTTTCAGACAAACTGAGACGCTTGTGTGGAAAATAAAATAATGGTCCCTTGAATAAAACTCCCTTTCAGCTCTGTTGGAGGCTAAGCCTAAACCACTTAGGAATGAGTACGGTTGCTCACACTGATKGGAGTAAAATGGTTGCCCTCAGAGATGTACAAGCAGCCTTTTCTTATTTAAATGGACTTAAATGTTGCAAATTGAAATGTTTGACCTAATTAAGTTCCTTCTGCATCGCCACCTTCCAGCTGTACTGTGAGCCATGGGACTGTAAAAGATGGATGGTATCCACCAAGGTGAAAAAAGGCTCTTGCACTTAGGCAGAGCTCCTAATCTATGAGTTGATGGTTTCTGAGACCTCCAGGTCCTACAGCTATAACCAGGCAACTGTGGTAACAGTGCAAGTTGTGTAATGTGCCCTGGAGCAAGAAACAGGATACGTTGGTTCTGCAACGTGACCAACTTAGTGCTGCTGCAGGAACCTTATTCCTTTGCATTTCTTGGCTGTTTTTAATGTTAACTGTGCAATCTTAATCGAACTGTAATGAACTCCTTTGGTGGACTGCATTTGCAATGCTGTGCTACTAAATCTTTATTTTACACATTATTACAGCCCTTACTGCATGAGGCTGCCCAAGGTCATTAAGCACTGAGAGGTGTTACTGAGCAGATAGTGCAGCTCAGCAAAAATGCCTAAATAATYGGGGTGATAGCAGGTACCTTACAATACCCACCCTAGAGCAATAAATGCTGGCGCATCCTTGCATCCATCTACATTTCCAAAAGGAGAGTAGATATAAGCTGTGTTTCCAAATAAAACCTGAAAATTTCATTGTCTCCTTTGGTAGTTACTTATCGCAGAAATCCCATAGATTTGTCCTATTGATCAGCATTTGCAGGGGACTCAGAGAGCCAAATCATTTGTCTTTGAGTTCCCTGCTGTACCCAGGCGTATTTCCAGAGCTGGGTCAATTGAGGTCTCTCTGGATTGTGTGGATCAGCAGTGCTAGGCTGGCTCCAAACTCAACAACATACTGGGAGGACCAAACCTGAAACAAATCCAGCAGAGGAAAGTTGCCTTTTCCATCCTCCATCTCAGGCTGCCCTGTACCTGGCCTGCCCTGTATCAGCTGCCACTGGTCCTCATACACACAGTTTTGTACACGAGTGAGGCAGTTCAAAGAGCAGATCTGACAGAAAACTAACAAACCCAAAAGTTCTGGGTTTGGCTGGTAATTGCCTATCCCACAAGAACTTCGGACAGCTATAGGGAGAGGAGGCCGGCCCGTGCATGCACGGCCAAGGCAAGTAGCACAGCGGTTTGGATGGAGACGGGGACCAGCTGCCCCACTACCGCATCCTTTGTGAAGCTACCCTACTCTGAGGGTATCTTTTCATAAATATTATAACCTCTTCAGCGTTAAAGGTTTAAAGGACAGGTGGGATGTTTAAGGGACTCACTGGAGCCTTTACTGCTAAGCTTAGATGTCCGCTAAGTGTTGCTTTAAAAGTAGCCTTGCCTAAACGTGCTGCTTTAGAAAACTGCTACAGATGTCAGTGCTGCTGCTTCTGCCAGAATAATAACAGCTTGTATGTCCTTGGGTCAAATTATCCCCCATTATATTCAGTGAGCTTTTTCTAAGACGCATCAAGGCAGTCTTCCTCTCATTAATAACCAGTGCACAACTTTCGGTACAGATTCCCATACAATTAGCACAAGGCAACTTTTGCTTTCAGTGTCTCTCCCGTCTCCTCACCAAATATGAATGTTACACATAACAAACCAAGGCATAATATATTTCCAGTTGGCAAATCTGAGTTTCCACATGTCTAGAATATCCTAGGATGCACCAGAGAAGACGTCTGGCTGGTTCTGGCAATGCTGCAGCTCAGGACTAATCCCATGAAACAATAAACACATGGCAAAGGTAGAGCATAAAGCTGTAGGGGATTGTTAGAAGATGGCATTTCACATTCATCAGGAATGTGTCATAAATATGGTAATTTCTACTCTCTCTTCCTTTTGCCCCGTTGGATAGTAAAGTGTGAATGAAAAGCAACTCTCATGTTCGATTAAATATTTAAAGAGGTGCCATTGGGTATTACTGGTGCAAAAATGAATTTTTAGTTAAAAAGCAAGTCACATGAAGAAAAAAATAAGTTAAAAGACTCTCAAAAGGATAAAAATGCACTCTCCTCTCATTTGAATATTTTGAAGAGAGCAGGATTCAGTATTGGGTTTTATGTTATTTATCTTTAGAAAATCAGATCTTTTATAAAACATAGATCCAAACGCAACTCACTGCAGGTAAAAGAGAACTCTGAAAAATGATAGTGGTCTGTAAGTAAAAGTGATTAAGCTGGTATTGAGGGAAAACCAGCCATTCTCCTAGACAAGTTCTATATTTTCATTTTGGAAATGAGTCCAAGCAGATTTTGAATATTTTCTATTTTTCCCTGGGATTCCTGCATATGCAGCCTGCACAGCATTAACAGCTCTGATCCACCTCCAGAAAAACCCATGCAGGTTCATAACATCCTTTCAAATCAGCAGAACCCGTATCTGTAATAAGTACTGTGCCGTTGGGAGATGCTGAGCAGTCATGCTCTGTTCATGTTGTCTAGCTAGTCAGTTCACACACAGTGACGGCAGCTGAAAGCTCTGGATTCACTGCACATGCCCAGCTAAGCAGGACAAAATGATGGAAATTCTCCACTAGCACCCTTAATTCTAGCCAACTTGTAGTAGAGGTTATATATCTGCCATTTTCTGTAGAACCTGATTTCTGGACATGATATTCCTGCTGTTTATCAGAAGTGAAAAAAAAAAAATATATACATATATATACATGAGTGGAAACAAAAGCTTGAAAGTAAAAGGCAAATAGAAGTCACCAAAATATATCTCTTGTTGAAATAAAATCTCATGTTTTCACATCCCTGATGATCTTTCACTGCTTTGAGTTGGCAATGCCACCACATGCTCTAAGCTGATGGGGTCTGCATAGCATTCTTACAGGCAAGTGCTACTTTTAAAGGCTATTTCAATCTGCAAAACGTCTTGTGTTTTAGTGTCTCAGAAATCTCTGTGGTGATGGATGAGTGGACCACCCACAGGTGAAAGATCGAAAAATCGTGATAATTGCAATTTAGCAACAAAGGACAAAGCAGACGGACAAGAGTCTTTGTGAAGTGAAAATAACAGGAAAGAAATTAAGGGGCTAGTTAATATCTAGTTTCCTGGATTTCTAATGAGTCAACTTAGCACAGGATGATGAATTGCCTGCCAGCCTTGACTCTTACAGGTAGACCTGCATCACTCTGACCTGATATTCACTCATGACAAGGAAGGGAGAAAGTTCTTACAAATGAAAGTTCTTCTTACAATGTTCTTCTTACAAACTGTTTTACTGCCGCTTCCAAAAGAGACTTTCCACTGTGCGTAAACTCAGGGAAGCTGATTTGAATTGCTCTGGAACAACTCTCCTTTTCAAGTTTTGGAACAGTGACAAGACTGGGTTTGATGATCTTGTCAAAGAAGAGGGGGTATTTGGCAGATCCTTTAGGCCCTAAAATTCCCACACCATGGAGCCTCCATGGAGAATTTTGGAGATAAGTTTGATTTACAGAGCATAGGTGAAGGAGAGGAGGCCTGGACCCCCAGGAACAGGTATGCATGTTGACTCTCTAATGTACATTTCCTTGCAGGAAGTGCTTTAAAAATGTCCAAAATCCGTTTTGTGGCATACCCCCTGTAGATGCAATGTTACTGCCTTTTCCTAAGTTTGGAACTAGAAGAAAAGCAAAAGAAAGTTTCAGTCTGTGGCTTTTGAACTGGTTAACAAAGCGTCTGGTGGAATGGTTGGGCAAAGTTTCCTTTCCTCAATGTTAGAAATACCATTTCTCCATGGATTCAGTGGCAGTAAAAAGGCAGCAGACTGGCAGTAGGAAAGTGTGAGACATTTTGGTTTATACATTGAAAACTCTGATTCATCTAACCTTGCATGATAATGGCACATCAAGGCAATTAATGCCAGACATCTCCATTTACAGAAATACTACACTTACATTATGACACAGTCCACGAATACTGGATCAGGGTGTTGTTCTCGTGTGTTAGTGAAACGAAACTCAAACTTTTCACATTGTGAAAATCAACTTAAATAACAGCTTTGTGTTCTCTAAAGTGAAGGCCCTGATGAGGACGTATCTGGACAATTAGCTTTGAAAATCACATACATGGAAATCACAACACAGTTATAAATACAAGATTTCCAGTCCAATAGGTTCACAGGACAATAATATCTCCCATCTATATATTACTGTCCTAAAATTTCAGCCTTGGCATGGCAGAGTCAGAGCCTGGTCTGGTTTGTATAAATACCATTAATTTTACACTAGCTTCAAAATGCCTGTAGTCTAGCCCTTTCCTCTTACTTCTCCCTGTATTCCTTAACCCAGTATTCATTTTTACAGTTGAATGCCTTCAGGGTGAATGCTTCATCGTCTTCTTTAGTATTATTTTTTTCTTGAGCATTTCTTTAATGACCTAGCCAGAGGAAGAGCTAGGGCTAAAATATTTATGTATGCAGATGAAACTGTTCTTCTAGTTGCTGTTAATGATGTTTGCTTCCATTACTAATACCCTCTCTCCCAAAATGACATGTATGATCACCAAGCTTAATAATATTCATCTCTCTCAATCTTAATAAAACTCCAGTAGGCTTTCTGTCTGCTAGCACATTTAATCCTCCTAATACCTTTAATGCACCTGACCCTATCTCTTCAACCTGGGCGTGAGCAGATTATGTTTTGGACTTATGTGTGTCTTTGATAAATTTGTTCTCTAGATACTTAAAAATACTCCCCTCCATTAGTAAACATACAGGTGATTAAACTGAAAATATAATAATCTGTTTTCTGCAGTTGCTGTTGGGAAGAAAAAAAGTCAGAAATGTGGCTTTGGGGATGGATCCACATCCTGTTTTGATTTAATCTGATTGTGAGTTTGCTCACAACCTTTAAAAAGCAGGGTGTGCCACAGTTTCACTCAGGCTATTTATTATCATAGGTTTTGTCAGGCAACATGATGCCAAATATTCAACAATTTGCCCCTCTTCCAAAAAATGTTGAGATAGTCCAAAGCTTTTTCTTCCTTATTGTTCTTGTTTGTTTTGTTTGCTTGCTTGMTTGATTGATTGTTTATAATATTTATTCCACAGTTGGAGGTTCAGAGTCTCATCAAAATAAAATACTTCTGAACATAGGAAGGCCAACTGAAAACTACTTTCCATGACCTTTTTAAGAGACATTTGTCCAGGGCACTTTTACCTGTTTGAGCTCAATATCCAGCACCTGTGAGCTCTGTGGTGTCAGCCTAGCTCCAGTTATGCGTCTGCAGGTGTTTGTTGGAGTAGAGCACGGCTGGCAGTCAGGGGACACCAGATGAGGCATCGGGACCACGTTTCTTAAGTTCAGCCTTTAGACTCTTCCCACAACACAAATATATACGTATCAGGATGGGGCAATTTTATGGCCACGTAGCTGATCCTGTTTTGAGTAGCATATTGAACTAGATGTGTTACTGAGATCATTTCCTACCTAAATTGTCTTATAATATTAAAACCAATCTCTTTCCTTTTGGCAGGAAAGAGACAGGAAAGGAATTAGCTCATGCCTTTTGAGCACTTATATTTTGACAACTCTGAAATCCTTTCTTAATTCTGTGTATATGTATATATAATATTTATAGACATATGCGCACATACAGGACATCTTCTAATCAGCTTGCTGTCGCAGCAAATAGATAGAATGAAAYTTTCCAAGTGCTCAAGCATAATGGCACACAAGGGAAAAAGAAGATAAAGTGAAATCTCTGTGAGAGGAATGCTGTGGAAAAGCATTTGGGATTCTTGCTTCACAAGTGGCAAAGAGAATTAGGAAAGAGGTTGCAACAGAAGAACATCAGGGCTTAATTTGCCCCATATGGGCTGGAACTCCATCAATGACTCTGTGTAATCAAGGTGTTAATATTTTGGCTTAAGTATRTTAGTACTCCAGAACTTCTCTTCTTATGGCTTCTCCTCTGCTATGAATTTTTGCCCCCAAAAGAGAGTCATTTTTCTCTTTTCTGATTATAGAATATTCTATCCTGGACAGGCACTTTTAAATTCATGGCTTTTTGAAATGAAACGAAATTTGTTGTGACCTCTTGAGGATTCATTTCTTCTTGTCTGGATTTGTGATCTACGCTCAGGTTTGCCAAGGACCTTTCAATTGACGTTAAGGGTTTTTGTCGGCTTCTTGTTTCCCTGCCTTTGTTTAGACTGACAGGGAAAATACATCTGGATAAAGCAGTTGCAAGCATGAAGAGCTCCAAGGCTGCCTCCATTGCTGCCTGAGGAATATTTTTCCAGTGCAGTGTGAATTGGCTTCATTCATGTTTGGCCTGACTGGTGCACTGGCTGGGATGCTCTGGTGTGCCCAGCTTGGCCAGTTTTATGTGCAACAGGCAATAGAGGAAATCAGGAATATGGGGAGGGCTGGAGCATCTAGCCATATCAGCCCAATCAGAAGCTGAACACTTGGTCCTTAGGAAATATATTTATTATTGCATCTACTAATTTCCAGTCTTCCCCATAGGTGGCCTAGGAACTCTGCTAGATAGAGAACTCACTGAAATGTAGTAACATAACTGGGAATTTGGAAAGCCTTTTAAATTAAATCCCATTTTCTGAAAAATGACATTGCACATAGTGTATCAAATAAATGATCTGGCTATCTGATAATTTGCTCAAGATCTGAGACTGTGATGTGATCAGTGTGGAAACACCAGAGAGAACAAAGATTTAACCCACTACCRTGCTAGCCTGATTCCAGGTTCCCAGAGGTTACAGAGGGGCTGAGCTGCTCCCTCTTTATCCTGTGCCTAACATTGTTTTATTAGAGTAAAAAGAAACAACTTTAACCAGCTCTGGTAGGGAATGTTCCTTTCAGTCCTTTAAAAATTTAAGAGATTCCCTATAGCTTCAATAGCAGCACTCATTTTAGCAGCCCCATTTGAMTAAAGCAAAGATCCTGAGTATCAAGATACGTCCAATTCTGAAGCAAAGATGTGCAGTAAATTTGGGAGAACTGATGGCTTGTGGAGAGGGAGGAGTCATAGACTTTTGGAGTGGAGCCTCTCTGTCATAGTAACATGAGCTTAAATGAATTTATTTCTGCAGTCCTGACATTATACTTGCTGGAATACAGATTGGAGGAAAACAATATCATCTCCAGATTCATTTTTTTCCTCTTTCAGCAATTTATTAAGCTGTAAACCCTGAACATTTTAATAAAAATACAGAAGTACAAAACAAAACTCTGGGTGGCTCATATTTTATTCAACAACATTGCTGAATAAGAGACATCCCCATTAGGCCAAAAAAATGACACTTCCATTTCATACTGTACTTATTTCTCTAATGTCTCCTAAATGATTATTTGCCAAGAAGCATATTATGGGACCATCATTTTTCCTTCTGCCTCCCAGCACAAAGGCTGTTTCTGCTTCTCAGCAATCACAGATCTGCTGTCTCTCCCTACTTACTTTTTTTTTCCTTTTGTGCCAGCAAATTCACCCTGCATTTTAAACAGCAACTCTCTTGCAAAGCAAGATGCTCTGTAGCCTCAGCATCATGCTCTTTTAGAACAACATCCCCAGAGGAGTGACTTTACAGGTTATTAGACACATCCACASAAAAGGCAAGAAATACCCTTGTCCCTTCCTTCTCGTGTATTATTCATAGGACTGTATATTTGTCACTGTAATTTATTGGGTAAATCACAGACTCTTTTCATTGGGACATAATCTGTGGACCTCGAGGTGAATAATGGCAGGTTTTGGACACTGGGCAATATGTATTAAAGTTTTAAGGGCTACCTCAAGGTGCTGAAGTTTCTCCCCTTAAAGACAGCCCAGATCAGAATGACTATAGACTCTGAGTAGCAAGAACAATTTATACTGATGTTGTAATATGAATATTCATCAGATGGAAAATGAACTGAAATCCAAGGAGGCCTCAGAGGGACTAGCAAGTAGTAATTTTCCTTTACTACCGTCTGAGGTGTAGCTGAATCATGGTAGGRAAATGCACTGGATCCCATTTTCAATCACCACGTGGTCAAAAATTGATTTTTCCAAAGACTGAGGTGCCTTTGAACCAAGTATCTGAATTGCTTATGCTCTCTTTAATTTCTTAGGCCATGCTAAATCCCAACTATTCTGTGCTTCTGTGATTAAATTGAAATGTAATTAAAAACTTGTATGGTTCAGAAAAGTACATCTAGACAGTACACATTTTTATGTCAAAAATAAAAAAAAATGCAAAAAGAAAACAAACATAAATATACATGCAAGAGTTTGGATTTTAACTTACATTAGCTTGTTTTGTGTTGCTATGTCTTCGAAGACAGAAAACGATTTGTGTTAATGTATCAGTTCTCTGGCCAACATCTTGAATACATCATTCTAGTTGCCTGTTTGAAAAGCCACTAGAAAGGTACGGAGAGGAGAGGGCCACACAGATAATCAGAGGTTTAGAACAGCTTCTGCAACAAGTAAAATCAAATAATTTCAAGCTCTTTGGCTTGGAAGAAAAAGATGACTCACGAGCATGTAGCAGAGGTCTATACAACCATGAATGGCACAGAGAAGACAAATGCAGAATCATGTACTTGGTATTTTCCAGAACATGAGAAGCAATGAAACAATCAGGTAGCAGTTTCAAAGCAAACAGAAAGGAGAGCTTTCTCATTGAGCACATATTTGCAGTGGGAATATCTCTGAGGTCAAACATGCAAATATGTTCAAAAAGAGATTAGACAAATTCAGAGAGAAGTGCCTGAACAGGAGCTCATTCTAATGATCTAAATTCTGCAGCCCAGAAAGCCTCATGCTCTTTTTTTCTTTTTTTTCTTTGCTAGGTGCCACATAGATGTATCAGAGGAAGGCAGCCTATCTGTTCCAGCGTACGAGAATAAGAATCCTCAGGTGAACCTGGAGGAAGACAAGTTCAGTCTTTCCTCAAGAATAGGTTCAAGAGGACACAAATGGAAGGCAAGCCCACTGAAGGTTACCATTAGGAATTCAAGGATCCATAATCCATAAATATTTTCAAAATAATATTCAATGGAAGTATCATATAGACTTGCTCTGTTCTTACACACTATTGCTACCATCACTACTGGAGACAGGCCCTATATGATTTGACCCCATATAGCTGCCCTTACATCTGTTCTTATGCTAGGAGTTTCTGTGGATTTAAGGTGAAGTGAGTGATGCGGTTGTTGGACTGCATATTGAATGGGATTAAATACAGCTGGATTTAGTTCTTTACCTCACAAGAATCCACAGGTACATCTCTGCATACAGGATAAAACTGCACTCTGCCATTTTGCAGGGTAGGAAAGCACCCCTTTAATGACATGTGACAGTCAGCTGCTGCAGAGCCTGTGACCACAGAAGTAAAAGAGGTTGCACTCTAGAGAATGATAGATCCAATAAGTTACTGGAATCCCAGACATGATTAAGGCAAGCAGTGAAGTAGGTATCTTCTCCATGCAGCTTAGGGGCAGATCCATAGAAGATCCTAACTTGCCTTGACCTCAACAAGAGTGTGGGTACTAAATACTTCTGATCATGACAGTTTGACAGTGTTGATGAAGAAAAAAAATCTAGATGAAGAGAGAGGGCTGGAACAACAAATAAATATTGCAGTATTAAGCAAACACAGAAAACTGTAGAATTTCCTAGTCAGTGAATTTTCCTTGTGATATTTATCTTGGAGTAACTTTGTCTCTACTTGTATGCAGCAGATGATATGGTTTCCATAKCTGCAGCACATGCTAATGGAAACCAGAAGGGAAAGAAAGGGGACTGGTAAATGGCAACAGCAATAAATAYACCTGTCTGGAAATGATCAATTCTGCTCTGTCAGACTGAGGCAGATGATACTAAGTGATGATTTCATTGTGTGTGTTCCARGAACAAAAAGCAAGTGAACCTGCAAAAGCTCGGGACTGACAAATGATGCTCTGGTTCTCCTCCCACACAGCGTCTCCAATGAGGGAAGCAGCAGAGCATGAAGGAAGCCCCTGAATACTTGTGAGGCAGCACCGGTACTGAGCAGCAACACAAGCCAAAGAAAACAAGAGCTAGTCGTTCTCGTATTGGTGGTTAAGTTTCCATCCTGGGCTTCCCAGGGAAATGGTCAGGAGCAGACCCCTTGGATCTAGTGCCTGCAAGACGCAGAGTCTGCTGTAATGCCCCGCGTGGCTCTGCCTTGCCCAGCTCTGTCAAATGCCAATCAGAGAGGCGACCAGTACTTTCAGAACAGAAGGTCCCTCAGGTGCTCTCTGCTGTCCCAGATCAATAAACTGGGTACTAATTGGCCCTTTAAAAGACATYGATTTCTCCTCAGATCCTTCCAACAGGGAGATATCTCAGGAGGCCCTTGGCCAACAGCACTGTTGAGCATTCCCCACACCCACATCTCCATGAGAATAACCTCAATAGACTCCCTTGGTGGAAAGTGGATGTCATTTTTCACATTCACAAGGCCTATGTCTACATTGGTGAGGTCCTCATCCTCAATCTGACAAATAATCCATATCCAGATGCCAGATTGGAAATTAATCTATGCTGCATAGCCAGCACTTATCCCACAGACTTCCAGATGGTGTGATCTTCTCACTCTTTCCTACCCAAAAAATGAAAGTATGCATGTCCATGGATACTTGAGAGCTCAGTAAGAGCACTCAGACAAAAGGACAGTAAAAAAGCATAACCTTAAACTAAAAGATCATAACCTTAAACTCCTCCTGTGTCTTAACAGTGTTATTTATTCTATCAATCATATACACTTATAAAACTCAAAACATCATTACCTTCCAGTTTCCCAAATAGTCCAGGCCTCACTTGTAAAGCACAGTATCTTTTCARTATATCGTATTTGCAAAGGAGGGGAGAATATTTTCAAGGTACACCTGGCATCTGCAGAGGGGAGAAAGTTCATTAATCCAAACAGCAGCTCTGCTGTGCACAAAACATTTTTCTTTYTTTCCTCTAGCCAAATTGCCATGCCCTGTATGTATGTCCAGGTGTACAATCGGTGAAAGGTAATTACTTTCAAAGAGGGCTGTCAAGGCTCGCACGCTTTCCTCAGCGCATAAATCTAAGGCAACCACCCATCTCCTCAAACCTGAGGAGGCTGCTTGGAGAAATACAAAAACTCTGAACTTTCCTCTTCTTATTTAAGCACCTGCCATTTCCTCACAGAGGCAGTGAGTGCCGAAGCCCTGCGTAAATGGTTTGTAATGCAGTTCTGAATCAAGCCCTTAAGGATTATTAAAGTAATCCATCTTAATTATAGTGAAAACCTGTTACTGGCCTTACATAATAATGCTTCATTTATAATTTCCACTTACGCCTGTTTCCTTCCCATGCTTTCCTCTCTTCCCTACAACATATTTTTCTTTATCTTCCTTTGAAGAGAATTATCTGACACCTTTAAAATGAGATAGAATATTCTTAGGCCAGTAGGATGACCTTATAATTAAGGGAAAGGTACAAGGATAAGGACACCTTAGGTTGTCTTACTGGTTATATCTTCAGCCAAGGGTCTCTCCTTGATTAGCAATTTTCTGGGCATATTGCAGCCTCAGTCAAGAGCAGAGATGTATGATAGAAAATACAATTAGGGTTCATCTCTGCCCCGGTTTAAATACATTTATCTATCTGTCCTATCATATACACTGCCTATGCTATTGGTGCTAATAAAATTTGCCTTCCTCAAAGGAAGTCTGTATCTTTTAAAGTCTAGTTAATGCAGTGAGGTCTCAAAAAGTAGAAGCAAATTATTATTCTGTACTGGAAGAATGATTAAAGGACTAGGATTGTATTTTAACAAAGTCCTCTGAAGAAATGACAGCTATATTTCTATTGATGCCACATTATTATTTCTATTCGATATTCAGGTGAGTTTTGTGTTCTAACTGAAATGTCACTTAGTTCTCTTCTTGCTCCTACCATGGGCTTGCTGGTTCATGCCATGTACTCCAGCCTCAAACATCTGTGCAAAAAGTGCTTGCTGTCACATGCTCTTCATTTCCCAGGAACTAACCAATACCCAGAGAGACACGGCAATTTGCACAAACAGACCCTAACTCCTAACCCCTAACCAAAAGCCTACGCAAGCTCTTTGCTCCAGCACTTTTAAATGCAGAAGCGTTTGGTGCCCATGTTCACTTCCCCTTTTTATAAAACAATGGGTGAAACAACTCAGCCCTTCCTTAGTGTCTGTGTCATCCCTGACACAGAACCATGAACAGGATCTCCTAGATGAATCATCGCTGCCCCTTGGCTCCTCTGGAGACCTTATAGCTCTTCTCCATCACCATTCAACCTGTGTGTCAGGTAACCCTCTTCCCTCTTCCACTGCCCCGGGCACAGCCATGCAACACCCCACCATTCCCTATGTCCTTCATCTCAGAACAGTAAGAGCACCTGGTCCTAAAGCTCTAGCAGTTGCTTCTTCAGGGTTTTGCCTCTCTGTAGCTTAAGGGGCTTGCATTTTATCTCTAATAACACAGCAGAACAGGATCAAGTTCACTAGAGCCTCTCGCAGACTGAAGTTATTTGCTGTTTGGGGACCTCAGTGTTTGCAGTGCTGAGTTTGAGRCTCTGAGCAGAAGTCACAGGAAAGTAACTTTGAACATTTGTTTCTGCAAGTTTTAAGGCAGTGCCTTAMACAGCACTTACCTCCCACAGGCAAGTGCTACACATCCTTAAAACAGAAAATAAAAATATGAAAACTGTGAGCTGTTCTTTGTCTGTTTTACACTTGTGTAAAATTATACAAGCAAGCAAGCAAGCAATTATAATGCTCACAATCAGCTCAGTCACAAGGGAATCTGCAAATTCAGGTGATGTAATGAAACACTTCAATTCTTCCGGGCAGTTGCAACATGCACATTTATTTATATTAATTTATTTTTAATTAAAGTTAAGTCAAATATTATCCCCTTATCACCTACACTAGGGACTTGATCCAGAATGCTTTGCAAGAAGGACTTTATTCCTTCAGTCTTTTTTTTAATGCACCCTATTGAAAAAAGAAATACCCTTCATCTTACAAATATTTAATATATTCTATAATATCTTAAAATATTTTATAATATCTTATTTTCTTGAGAAACTAAGATCATAAAACTGATCCACCAGGATTAGCTGAAAATCTTTCCACACACAAATGTCGGCCTTGCATTATTTCTGGGCACATTACAGTTAATGTGGAGTTACAGTCACAGTTAATATGGAGGAAACTTCATTTTTAGAAGTCTTGCCTCATCTAAGTGGGACAGGGAAACGTAGTCTGTGGCAAACCCAGCTACAGATCAACATTCCCAAGATTAAATTTTAATTGACTCAATTATTCTTTTCCTGCTCTCCSATGGAAGAAAAGGTTAAGCTAAATTTAAATAAGCCATGTTGATCTCTACATTATTCATTCTTTCACTAATATATCAATGTCTTGGTAATTTATGGGTYCTAAAAGCTACCACGATGTTCAGCACCCATCCCAACCTCTTGGGGAATCGTCAATTAAGACGTCTCTTGGTTCCCAATCCATTTCAACTGTGATAGATTTTTAGGGACTGGTCAGAATTATTACTCAATCCTCACTATTTCACATGAAGCTCTCTGACCCACTATATAGCATCATCTTTTCTTTCCTGATGATCTGGATTGCCTCCAAGAAGAAGCTTTATAAATTAAAGACTTCMTAACCTGCTACTAATTCTATCAGCTATTTAATGTTGCTGAGTTTGTAAGTCTACTTTTTTTTATGTCAGATTTACTTAAAATCTCCATTCTTTAGAGACATATGACATTTTGGCACTTTGTTTCTAAATGTGTTTTAAGTAGCATTTTCAAATAGCAAGAAGCAGGAGAGAACTTAAGTGACATTTTCAAAAATATTTAGGCACTGAGGCCCATGTTCTCCGAAGCATTAAGCATTTTTCTCCAACTTGAATATAATTAGAGCCACTTTGGAAACCTTAGAAGCACAAATGCAAGGACTCTCTGAATTTAATCTGAGTTAGCACCCAGTCTAGACTTACCATGTAGGATGTCTAGACTATAAATTAATCTGGAGAGAAAGGGAGCTCCCAGGCAATCCACCCACTTTAAGGTGTTTGTAAGGTAGACTGAAAGAAATAGCCCTCCTGCCAGGACTGACATCTCTTTATTTGAATAAAAAGGGAATGCAGACAAGCAATTAGAAGAACAATACAACGTGCAATCTCCAGCAGCAAAATTAGAAAAGAGGGTTTATAAAGCTGGTGCTGTTGCTTGTGCAGTAAGCAACACTGCATTAAATGGAGTTTCCACAAGTTACTAAGAGACCCATTTTTTAAAGGGACTTGGGCACTTAGGAGCTGAAGACCAATTGCTTTCTAGTAATACTGGGAGTTCCAAGGACTCTGTAGACATTTGCATGTTCTGCTTCATGTTACAAATAAGTAAAATGAAGAAGTCCTACTTACAAGAATGACTTTGACACTGGAAAAAAGATTTCACCATATCTAACCATAGTCATCAAAATCCAACTTAGTGCTCAATGTCCTAATATGCACCCACATAATGCAAAGAGATTTCCTATTCTTTACTGCAYGGGTCATAGCCTCACAGCTTTGGGGATTACTCTCTATCATTGTAGTTCAATGTTCTTGTTACATACTCTTCCTCTGCTTAGTAATGCAGAGAAAAGAACAAAAGCAATCCTGGAGAATTAAAGATATAAGAGATCCACCCAACTCCAGGCAGCCATAACTATGTATTTTCTCTGTCAGATTTCCTTCAATGAAATGCGTATTAAAATCAATGATCCATAGAGGGATACCTATCATTTCACTCCAAGATTTATAGAGGGARTGGAATAGGAGGGAGATAGGCAGAGAAAGGTATATTTGGAAGAGTGTGGAAGCAAATTTCCCATAGTAGCTCTTAACGACAGGTCAAGATCTGCAAACAACCTTCCATTGCTCCTGGTGCATTTGTCAGCCATCAGATAAAAATGAAGGCAGCAGTATGCTTTAAAAGTAAGAGAAGAAGAGGCCAAAAAGATTTGTGATGGAAAGCAGCACAGAAGTTATCAAGAGCTCAGTGAGCATAGAGAAACATGTCAATCATTGCCAGGCACTGCAGAGATTAGAAAAGACATAGAACCAAAGTAAATGACAAGCACTGTGATGATCGATGCCTTACACTAGCTGTCAAGCCATAGGACTGCCCAGACTACCACTARCAGAGGTCAAGATCACTACATCTAACTGCTGATGGGATGTCATGCTACAAATCAGAACGGCAGATGGCCTTGAAGGACTTAGAGGGCAAGGAGAGAAAAGGATGTGGTTGCACCCATCAAAAATCAGCTGTGAAACCATGAAGAATTTATCCTGTCCTGAAGCTGGAGGAGTTCTGTTTCAGTCCCATCCTCTGCTWGCTGTTTCCCAGGGGGCAACTGAGGCCAGAGGACAAGTACGTATTGTTAGTAAGAAAGGTTTGAAGTGAGAGAGTTGATCTGTGATCTGAGGACAACAAGGCCACAATTCATGATCCTGCCTAACTCATTTCATCAACTAGTCTGAGATCCATCAGCTGGCTATGCCTAGGAGGAGTATAAGAGTGGAAGAGAGACTTTTTGACACTAAAGGAAAAGGAGAGGATGAAAAAGCATTCAGGTTCAAGAGGAGCCTTTCTGGAAGCCATGGACACTAACTTTGCTCCATCCTACCACCAAACGTCATCCACGAAGTAAGAACTTGCTAGTAGGACACTGCTGCAGCCAAACAGGGATAGGAACTTCTGGTATGCCCTTTCAGAAGCAGTCATTTAGGGTGGAGAGAGGGAGGAAAATAATTTTACCTTTAGTGTTCCACACACCTAACCATAAAGGCACCTATCTTCAAGAGCAAAAATCCTCTCTTYTCTGTTTTGTAAAAAACTCAGGATGACACATACACACACTACACCCATACACACAGTGCAAACCCCAAAGCATAGCCTGCTCAGCTACTCCACACTGTTCAAGGTGCTAGTAAATAATTGACAGTGACTCCCAGAATAGACGATGTTACCACCGGCCCCCATCAACGTGAAGACAACTGTGAAGTTTCTGTTTGCTTTATCTTTGTGATTTGATTTTATTCCCATCTTCTCTCTCCAGTTGCCCTAAAGCTATAAGAATGATACAAGATCTGTCTCATCAAGTACCTGTGACAACTACAGCTCTGTATACATGGCCTTGCAAAAGCAAGAGGTTCCCAAGCCTCCTGCAACTGTCTGGCAAGTGTGAATTAACTCCATGTATATTGCTGGGCATTTCAGGACCAGGAGAGAACTGCTACACAGTAAGAGAGAGTCTGCCTTTTTCTCATGCTCCCTGGTTATTTATGGGCTCTGTTTTCTAAACTACCGTGTGCTACAGCATTTGGAGGCTCTGGAGGAACATGAGAATTGTCTGCCTAGGTCAGCAGTGGCACATGGGATCCTGCTCTGTGCCTAGTGCCAGACTTAAAAAATCCCTTGTCCCAAATCCCTCCTTCAGTTTTTCATTTGCTCTGACGTTCGTAACACAAAATGATTATGTGAGGATGTAGTGAGCTGTGACTAGCACTTTTTGTAAGAAGGATGGCCCTGTTCTGCTGTAGATTGAAGAACAGGTCAGCTTCTGCAAAGACCCTGTTTTTGGAAAGGTTCATTTTTTAGGTTCTTTTAGAAAGGCTCCAGATTGTTACCTACTGCCACAGCCTCTTCTCAGGACCCTTGTCCCTGCTCTTCTTGCTTTCCTCCTGCTAGCCCTGCAGTTAGGGCTGCCCTGTGCACGGCTTCTTGAGCGTTGCTGCAGTGCAAGGGATCACTAGCAGCAGCACTGACCCATGGCTGCGGCCCCACCACCCCACCGCACATCTTAGGGCTACTCACCCGCTTTACCCCGAGCTGTCCCTCATTCTGATGCAGTTCATCCTGTGGGGTTAGACGTCTGGCCCAGCGCAGCAGTGCTCGTAACGTCACCCCGTAAGCAGTCGGTGTTTACTGTGCCACCCGAAGCACCCAAACTGGGGCTTGGGGATGTCTGAAGACCCCTGGAACTGAAAGCCAGAAAGCAAAATCAAAGCTGGATATAGGCAGGCATCTGGACTCAATCCCTCCCAAATCCCCCTTCAGCTCAGCTCGAGGCTCTCAGATGTTTTTGTGGTCTTAAATGAGGCTGTTGCTAGGCTGAGCGCTGCAGATGCCCCTTGACATTTCGGGGTTTCTCAGCAGTGACAGGCACGTGTTATTCAGGAAAGCTCAGGCACAGAGCGATGGCCAGTTATTGCTCACACAACTGCCCTGTTTTTTCAGTCTCTTTTTCCTAATGGAAGCAGAGAGCAAAAAAAGACGTGGGYAGTTCTTCATTAAAGCCGTCTGCTCCCTCTCTGTGTTTATTTCCATTTTTAAAAGGCCACCTTCATAACTCAGAGCACCCTGCCCTCCTTGCTATTACCAAAAAGAATTTCAAGCARGTTTGGACTTTAGCCTCTTTCCAGACTAACAGATCCTCAGTTTCAAAACACCACTCTGCACTCTGCAGGACATGGAGAAAAACTGCAGCAAGGAGATGCTCTATAGGAAGAAAACACCTAAGGCCATCAGCAACATAAATACTCAGGACACAAGATATCTGCTCACATCTTTTGCTCCTGGCTCGGATTTAAAGTAGTCTTTCTTGGTCAAATTTACTACTCATTCACTCCAAGACAGCTGACAACAAGGCCAGGTGTGGGGAAGCAGCTCTGAGTTTCGCTTGTCTCCATGTGCCTCCTGCCAAGGACACAGGGCAGGTGCACTGGCTGCTTCCCATGGTGTCATTGACAGTTCTGAAGGAAAGAGATGCACCACAGGAAAGGCTTTAATCTGGGATTTTTTTTTTTTTTTATTGTTGTTGTTATTGTTTCATTTCAATGTTCCATGGCATGATGTCCTGCCAGTTTTAAAAGGAAATTTCCCAGGGTCCACATAGTATGAGACCAAGCCTAGATTCAGTACTAATGCAGGTTACCTCCTGCATATGCTTGTTAACCTGTGCTTGGGGACCCTGTGAACTGTGCACACCAGAAGAGAGGAGCTGCTTATATTGCAGCGGTGCTTTGTGGAAGTGAAATCAGCTCACAGATGCATAGGGAAAATTTAAAAGAACTGGGTAAAGCAAACAGCCCCTTTCCTGATGTACAGCCCCAGGTTTTGCAGCCTGCTGAGGAATTTTGTGAGCTAGGGTTGTATGGCTTAATAGCCTTGGATGGATGCATATGCACAACTGTTCAGGGTTGTTAACATATTAATAYTTTCAGCAGATGCAATTTTAGTTCCACAGCTGAGCTATGCATTTCTAGAGCTTTGCTTTATTCTGTTGCTTGACTGCTCCACTGGGTGTTCTTATGTCGTGCCAAATTCCCTACCCAGCTTCTTCAGGTTTCTCGTGATTTTAAAGGCTTCTGTCAAAAGCCCAACTCTATCTCGTCTCTTCCACACTTCGATTCTTCATTTCAGCTCCAGATACTTGGGAAGACTCTGTCTCTCCCCAGAAGGAAAAAAAGCAGTACTGAGCAGAACAATTTTCTCATGGGGAAGAAGGGTTGTAGAGCAAAAGCTGAATTCAGCCCCAGAATCTCACCCTCACCTGGGACCACCYTGGAAATAGGCAGCTTTGGGCAGCCCCTGCCCACCTGCCACGTGCTGCATCCCTGTGTCACACCTGCAGGGACAGGGGCCACGTGTCTCGTGAAGCAGGGAGAGCATGCGTGGGAAGCATCGCATTTGCTTTGTAGAAATGCTGCAATTTAAATTCAGACTGAAGCAGGCAGTTTGTTTGGGGGGAAAAAAAAAAGCCCTACTTATATGGGGGGAAAATACACACAACTGGGAATGGCATGTTGTCATGAAAGGTAACAGGTAACCTAAGCCACACAGCAAACTCCTACAAATATCTTTGATTAAAAGGACAAGTGTCACATTTTTCCTTTTTTCTTTTCTCTTTTTTTTTTTTTTCTCTCTCCATTCAGCACTAGTTGAATCCACAAAATATACCCAGGTATTTTTCACATACCAATAGCAGGGTGTTTTGGTCCCAGCCCATCTCTACTAAGCAGATAAGAGAATAACACTTCTGTTTTCTGCTTTACRGTCACTATAAGGAAACCTATAATTCAGCCTTCATGTACAGCAAAGTTCTCRTGAAATGTAATGGAATTGTAAGTTCTCTTTCTGTACAGACTGGAATCAAAAGGCAAGACATTTGCTGAGGGACAYCTACAATCCCTGCCCACAAAATAAAGACAGAATGTTTCTTCCATTTTTGAAGAAGTCTGGTGCTTACTTCAGAAAAAAGGGCAATAAATCTGAGAAGCATAATTTCCTTCAGATCTCCTGCAATACTTATTATACTGGTAATTTAATATATATGTTAAAGCATCTAGGTTAACTCCCTGAGAAACATAAACAAGTTTCAAATTCCAAAATCAGCCAATATTAACAATAAGGAGATGAGGGAAAGTTCTTGCTGAGCTCTCAGAGTCCATTTCAAGCACAGGAATCACAGAGGTGAAATATATTTGACCAACTGGGGAATGCAGTTTTAGTGGGAAGCTTGCAGGTTGTCCCACCCTTCCACCTTTTGCAAAATCTGCAAGAAGAGGTTCAGGCCTGAGAAGCTACTGGTAGGGAAGCTAAACTTCAGTGCCTACTGAAATAACAGCAGCATAAACCCAGAAGAATTGCATGGTGTTTCAGTCCTGGTTTTGCTACTTTACTATGWATGTATATTAATATGCAATTTGTCTTATCCCATAAGGCATTCAGGGCACGACTTAAGATCAAGAAGGATGAKMATTTACCAAAAGATCTTCAAGTCSTGTCTTTGAGAACTGAAAAAGATGRTGCCATTTTATGTTGTGTATTAATCTCATGATCTATGTTTAGTATGCCTGTTTGGGTCTTCCTATGCAGGGTGTTCACACGCTCATTATCTGCAATGGGGTTTTTTTAACATTGAATGGGTCCTCCACCCACAATCTGAATTCTTAATATATTTCATTAGTACTTCATCTCTTATTAATCACTTTAAGGAAATAAAATATAATGAGTGATCACCATTTGTTCAAAACAGCCTCAGAGAGGGAATGTGCTGTTCATCAGAAATATTCCTCCAAGTTTTAAGATGCTCAACATCATCTCTTCTGATGGGAAGATGGTGTTTGAGTGACCRTTTGCTGAATGGTCCAAGTGGCAGGTTCTGAGCGGGCAGATGTAGAAGGAGAAGCTGATGTTAATAAAGCATACTTGTTTGAAATGCAAACCCAGAGTAGATGCTTTTAACTGAACCGACAGCAAAGGGAAACTTTTGACTCCATTCTTCCAAGAAAGACAGTCACAGTGAGATGACAACTCTCCTGCTTCTGTCTTTTTCGGGAGCATCACTGATAGAGAAAACGTGGGCAACTCTAGGAGCAAGAATCTGGGATGGCACRGCTGGAGCAGAGATGCAGTGTAATGAGGTTGCCCTGGATGATAGCAGGGCATTGYGTGAAAGCAAAGCCCAGGTCTCCTCAGTTATGTGGCACTACCTGAACCTCCAAAACCAGCTCCTATCGCACAGGCTGGCAAAACATGCACTTCAGACCAACAGAGAGGGACAAGGAGCAGGGCTGGCAGCTCCAAGAAACTAAACAAACTACCTAGTGCTGTGGATCAGGAAGAGGCCTTTTTATCYAAGGCTAACACAATCCAGTGAAAACAGGTTCAAAGGTAGTGCAGTGATTATCCAGGTTCCTCGCTAACTCTTGTTTTCTGTGGTCTCATTCAGGGCTGCCAAGCCAGTCATATTCCAAGAGAAGAGATTTTGAGAAAAGCAGGGATTTAGCATCACATTAAGAAGCTATTTACCAAAACAGCGAGAAGCCGACTGAAACTTGGCATGAAGCAGAACTGACTGCATCTCATTGCCTAAATGTTCAGCCTAATAACGGTGTTTATCTGTTGAGTACAATGCAAATTCATAGTGCAGGATACAGCAGAGGCCTAAAGTACGGGGTGTTCTGCAGCATACTCAGGCTGTTTTCAGAGGCTTCAGGTTGGTGAAGTTGTTTGCTCCAATTGCTGAGATATAATAGTCCCATTAATCAAAGCCTGAAAAACTTCCTTTTCTTGTAGCCACAAAACTTTCTGAGAAGCATAAACAAAAATAGCGAGAATGGTCCGTGGTTACATTTATTGCAATTACTGCTATTACTTCAATCATTATTACTGTTATTATTTCCTGCTACCCCAGATCCAAACTGCACCTAAAGCATCATGTTCGAATATCATCACCCTCTTCAGGGTTTCAGAGGCAGGCATTATTGCTGCTTTTGGAAGGATCCATATCCCACGACAAAATTAGTTTCCAATTGACACCATGCTGCTTTAATATTTCCTCTGGCCCTCTGCCCTCCTGGGATCCCAAYGTGCTGCAAATGATTTTGTGCTGCAGATTTCATTCAGCTCCTGCCACACTCATTTTGGCTTTTCAATCAAATTTCATCACTGAATGGAATAAATTCCATCATAGAATACTTCCTTTTTTTTTTCTCTCCCTTCTAACATAACATGTCTTCCAGCATGTATTCCAAAGAAAAGCCCCCACCAAAAAAAAAAAAAAACCCAGAAAAATATCATCATCATTTTATAGTGCTACTTTTTCAAGTATGGATCTTAAAGGTTTCTCTTAMATATAGTTGCTGTATCTTAGTGTTGCCACAACATTACATTTTACTATTACTATTTTTTTTATTTCTAATTAAGAACCATGAATTGAACTGTTGTATATATATTTTTTTTAATCATTGAAAAACATCCAATATATGTCAAAATAGGACAGGAAGGTTCATCATTCRTTCATCTGTGTGGTCCTCCAGACCCACATCCAGGTAGGATTAGAATCATCCTTCCAGCATAGCTGGGACTCTCGAGCAGCCCCAGGACACGTGAGCCAGCTCCAAGACTTGTGCTAGGTTTTTGCTGGGATCCACTGGGATCCATAGCCTAGTTCCAGCAGCACACTAGAACGTCTAGTATAGGAGGGTTTGCCTTGGCCTTTAGAACAAAATGAACTGGGACTTGGAARACAATTTCCAGCTCCCACATTTCAGCTAGATGTCTTCCTTAAAACTCTCAGAAAACTTSAGAAATGTTCGATCCCTCCTCCAACCCCAGCACAGCAACTCTCACCTCTCCCTGTTCTACGTCTGCCACACATAACAGGGAGGGATATGACAGACAAGGTACAAATTACAGACAGGTTTCCAAGAAATCATCCTCTTGCAGGCTAACAAAATGCCTCCGAGTTGTTTATAAATTCAACTGCCTTTCTTCATTTGGGCAAACTGGGTAACACTTTCTGGGCATCCCAGTCAAAAATTTCCCTTTCCAGTTTGTTTGAAAATACRTTGCCTCTGCCTGATTGATTTCTTTTAACTCATTTCAGCTAAGAAATAAGAGCAATAACAGCAAAGCAGCAGCAAAAATGGCCAAAAAGTGAGACTTCTGTCAATTTAGGCTTAAGTATTTCACACGCCAGACTTCTGACTCGTCTGCTTTYCTTAGGTGTTTTGAATTTAACATTTTCTTCTGAACTGTAAGCTTAAATACTCAGATACTGCCCACTGAAATACCCTCTAGAATAGATGAAACTGCAAAGCACTGAGCACTCAGATAAATAATTTCTGCTTCTCTTCAGGGCATTATGGACTGTTCATTCCTAAAGAATCTAAACTGTTTTCACACACCTCAAATCCTCTTTCAAGGAGGCTATTTACAAAATCAAAATCTGGCAAGGATTAGCCACCAATCCCTGACTTCAGTGAGTTAGTTCTAGCACAGGTAATTAGCTGAATTAYAGTTGGGCAATTACACTCCATAAGCCTGGATTTCTCCCAGGGTCTCAGCCATACGATGCATTTGTTATCACCTCACTCACCTCCTGAACCCCTTTTCACGACAAGAGTTGAGGCAAAACTMGAAATTCCAGCAGTGTTTCAGTGTTAAGATTAAGAAGTTGAAAAGCTGCTATTTTTCCGAAGCAGAAATCTCAGAAAGAAATGTCATTTGYAGCATTTTGTGTAAGCCTGACTTTAAGGTATTTCTGTTTATGCCACTAGAGACCCGCAGCTTGCACGGGCCATGCCCCCGTAGCCATCAGCCCTGCGCCTTGGCAGGGGAAAGCGGCAACTTGAGATCCTTGGAAAAAAAACCTCAAATTGGACATTGTGGCAGCTCAGGCAAGCACAAAGTGACCTTGACGCAATCCAAAACAGCATTTCATCCCRATTTCCTGACTTTTTGTTACTCTGAAAAAAACAAACTTTCCACTTTTCCATGGAAATTATCCACTAAATATGCTCTAATTTCCTGTCCAATAAAACATTAACAACAGCAAATCCTTACAGTGTCAGTAGATCTACACTGTTGTCATCCCTTACTCTGAAAATGGCTAATAATTCCCATAGTAAATCATACCCCACTTTTTTAGGGTTTTTTTTTTGTTACCTTCAAACAAAATAGGGATGGGCATTTAAAGAAAGCTTTAGAGCACTTTGGCAGCTTATGTGCTCCATAAATGAATATTATTTCCCCTCAAAAACGGCCTTGAATGCAGTTGCTATGTCACTTTTAAATCAGACAGCTTGAGGGCCCTTAATTGAAAATGATTTTGTGTGAAAATGTTTTCTTTGATGAAGGAGTGCTAGTATTCTCTRCTAAGGAAATTATATGTTGCACGAAACCTAAGTTGGAGCTAGACTTGATTAATTCTTCATGGAAAATATCAGTAAAGAAATCATTGGCATTCTCTGGGGATTTTTTTATTTCAAAAATTTAAAATCATTCTTTTCTTGAGTTTTGCTTAGGTTTAAGCTCTTCTCATGGAAACATGAGAAGTTCTGATTTGTGCAAAATTCTGCTGTACATACCATTACAAAATATTTACAATCCGTTTTTTAAAAAATAGTTCAGATGGGACATATTTCAGCAAATTCTACTGAAGAAACTTTGGGGTTTTTGCCTTTCAAGTTATTTAGCTAATTTGGAAAATCATGGCAGGCTGAATGTGGGCTTAGATAACTTTGTTGAGAACATAACACATCTTAGCAGATAAGTAAGGAAAAGCACTGTTTACAATAATATATTACCATTTTTTAAATTATAAGRCATTTTTAAAATGAACACAAAATTAAATAATCACAAAACTAATACAGATTCAGAAAATCAGAGAAATCCTACTGTATTTTGGGGGCATTTTCTTGTTGCAATGGGGGCATTTTTCTTTTTTGTTTTACATCAKGCAAAGCTTACTGTATTTTGTAAAMACYCATGTGTTTTTCTCTATTAAACAAATTATTTATGCAAGTGAAAAATAAATTACCATATGGGACAATTTGTCACTTAAGTCTAAAAAATTTAATTCATCACATGTCCGGAAAGAAAAGGTAAGACTGACACCCCTTATGTGTCTGACTACATGCTGCTTTGTTCTGCCCTTTTTTTTCCCCCCTATATATGAAACTAAAGTAAATGTTAGCACAGCTCTGCTGATAAATTCATAACCAGTCCTCTTTCTTAAASAATAAAAAATACATAAAATAAAGCAAAACTCGGTTTCTGCTTCTGTTGAATCATCTGAACCCTCACTGCCTTTGATAGATTCTGATAAAGGCCTGATARATAAATAGATAAACATGAGCTATTCTGGGGGGTTTCAGTCACCTGGTTCTTTAGCAGAATTCATGTTCCTAGGAAAGGGCATTATCCAAGATCAGCATAGATAATAGCTGAATGTATGCACATAACTTAGCCCTTTCCCCACGTCCATCCCTGATGTTGGGTCTTCTGGAAGCTCATGATGGGGGCCCAGCATGCCAGCAGTGCAAGAGAGAGGCACCTGAGAGAGGCTATATTGGTGGGGTGGAGCCAGGGATCTCTGCCATGCCAGGGATGCTCYGTTTCAGCCCTGTTCAGTATCAGTGTAGGCTTCCCTTTAGCTTTTTTCTTCCTCCTGAAGTGCAGAGCTCAGCTCCCTCTCTCCCACTTTCCAAGTGACCTCTGATCCCCCAGTGGTCCTCCTCCCTGCTCCCTCTCTAGGTATTCTTCACTGCAGTCATCTGGCAACCCATTTCCCAAACAACTCTTGACATTCAGATGTATTCCCAGATGTAAATGTTGATAGCAATCAGCTTTAAATCCAGCCTTTGCCCTGGCAGATCATTAGACTGTGAATAAAACATGGAGATAGATACCTRGATCTCTGATCAGCAGTAGGTATGYTGATGACTTTCATGTGAGGCACRAATTGTGAGTGTGACAGAACTCATTATCTATAAATCACTGGTTGGATTGTGGTTAACTTTCTGTGGTAACAAAGATAAAACACGCTCTCTCCCYCTCATTAGCTGAGCACTGACAAAGCACTGCAGGGATCTTTCTACTGCATGGAAAACATCTGCCTAGATTAAACTTCAGGAGATCGCTCATGAAATCTTTTCATCTGAGGCATCACCATGATAAGTCACAAATGGCAGAGCAGTGTATGGCTCCTGCCCTGCTCTGAAGCAACAGATACTTTCACACAGACAAGTCACACTCTACTTTTTCATGGCCTTTCTTTCCTCCAGTGTCCCAAGCCCCAAAAGCAGAGCTTACCCTTGAGACAAGCCTGCACGAGATCAGAGAGGTCTGACCCTCAGCTGTAAAAACCATTTTCAAGTAGGGTTTTAAATACAGCCTCATCTTCTTCTGTGTTTACTTACTGAAGAGGTTTCAGCTCCCCTGTGCAGTTTTCTGTCYGGCTCTATCATATTCTCAGCTCTGGCAGGAAATTCTCTACAGAATCCTACAACATCCTCACACCATCTATCTCCACATGTCTCTTGCAATTTACCTTTGATGCCCACAAAATATGGGGCGATACAGCTTGTTTGCTCAATATGCCAAGACCTCRGCTTTTTAACAGCTTTGGGTTGCATCTTCTTTATTGCATCTCTTGCCATGTGACTGGGCAGTMAAATCCTTGGGGCAGGGATTACACCCGAGCTGTGTGCTTCCACTGCTCCAGGATCAATGAAGCCCTGGCCCTTAATTGAAACGCAGAGATGTTATTGCTGTACAAGGAAACCTGCACYGTATCTGTGCTCATAAATTCACACATTAGACAACCTGCACCCTTCTAAAAGCATTTCTCCTTGAAAATAAATCTTTAAATAAGTACAGCTCAGATAATCTACACAAAATCAAGGGCAGAGGCTTTTTGAGRGGGAAAATAGCACAGAATCTGAAAGACCAAAGAGACTCTCAGAGAAGAAATGTCTCTGAGGTAAATTTCCCCTGGTATTATCCTAGGATGCTCATGATGCTGCAGGATCATGATTTTTTAAATGATAATCTTAGTTACAAAAAGTAAAAATTTCAGCTAGGAATTCAAAGTGCCAGCATTTTTCTGCAAGCAGTAAAGACCACTATGTAAGCTATCAAACAGCATCCTGTCATAGGAATGTGGAAGACCAAATGAACAGGTGTTTCTGGTGCTGTGTCCTTGTAAGAGGCAGTGACTAGAGGGTCATTCAGGAAATGGTAGATAAATGCTTGTCTGTTTTCCACTGGTGAAAAGCAAAAGCAAGAAAGCATGTACAGCGTGTACTGAGAGCAGCTACCAGGCAGAACAAGGAGGTTGAGAGAGATGAATCTCTTCCTCTCTTTGCTACCAGTAACGTAGTCCACTGCTACAGACTGGATAGATACCAGCTAGTTTCTTCAAAAAAAAAAAAAAAAAAAGGCAGAACAAGGAGGTTGAGAGAGATGAATCTCTTCCTCTCTTTGCTACCAGTAACGTAGTCCACTGCTACAGACTGGATAGATACCAGCTAGTTTCTTCAAAAAAAAAAAAAAAAAAAATCTCATAGCTTTTTTATTAGGACTATTACTCAGCCCTCACCATTTTCCTTGTAGGTAAACAATGTTGTCTCTTTTTTGTCATGCAGATACATTGAAATTCAGATTCTCTCAGCATGTTGGTGATAGGATTACAGAAAACACCTCATCACTCTGTGATGGATTTTTTGCTTCTGCTTTTCACACCCCCTTTTCTGAAGTAAAACCCAGATGTTCTAGCCTTTACATCTCCATTAACTTTCAATGATCTAAAACCAACACCTAAGAGCCCTGCTGCTTGGCCCTGAGYATTACACCTCTTGACTCTAAGCATTAGGGCACATGCTTTCCAGAGAGAGATACAATCCAGGAAGCCTGGCTTTCTTGCTCTAAACAAGGGACTAACTTCCTACTTTTCCTGTAGCCATTCCTCAGAGCAGCTCATGTCTGAGTGGCAAATGGATCAGAGTAACTTGCAAGAAATGGTGAAAKGTCCTTTCTGGAAAGGAGTTTGGCAGCAGGTCGTTACCATTGCACAGGCAAYGCTGCTTCTCTGTCTCTGCTAATAAAGACCTTGATACCAAGATGCACCAAGCAGCTACTGAGGTATCTTGAGAATCCACTGRCACATTCCATGAGAACAAGAAGAATTGTCTTTCCCAGATATTGGCTGACTTAATCTGCCTTGTCTTTTTTTCACTTCTGAGAAAAAGAACTAGGAATCTCCATCCTCCCAAGGCTGTCTCCAAAAGTTCCTGGACTTTTCACTCCCAACCTTGCTGTAGCCAACCACCTTTTGCAGTTGAACTGCATCCTTCCCAAATTTGTCTCTCGCTTCATCATGGCTTCTTCATCTTCACTRTATCATTTTACTGGTCAAGTCAATATTATATAACAGAACAAGAGACTGAAAAGTGAACAATATTATGGAGAGAAGACCCTAGGGTGAATGAAAGACAAGCGAGGCTACGTGAACTGTCAGAGAGGATCCCTGTGCTCATGCAGAGGAGATCCAATAATAGTAAAATTTTATGGGTTGCAGTCGTAGTTATGTTCCTTTCTCCTTTCTTAACCACACACATTTACCTTGTATTGATGCTTGGATGATTTGTATGTCCAGGGTTTCTGCTGAATTTCAAGAAGAAATATATTAACCCAAAATGAATAGCATTGTGTCAGTTGAGGGTGAGTATTTATTTCTGGTGTGTTGCATTTCTTTTCTGCTGTGCTGTCAGATTCTCTGTAGGACAGCAGCACCCRGCCTAGCAGGTGAATCACTGCACTTCATTCCACAGCATGATTTACACTTCTCAAGTTTTGGTCMCACTGTTTCTGCCTCCTATATTTATTGGCTTTTTTCAGGTGTTATATTTAAGACTAGAATCTTGATCCTCCATGCTCTCACAGCTCATGGCAACATTTATGTCTACAATGACAGCAAGTCATTGAACTAGAATGATTTACTACACCCAATTTGTACAACAAGGCCTGCTTTACATAGAGGCAGAGTAGGCAGTTGTCTAGATCAGCAGATTAACAACARGAAAGGAGATCTGAGCCTTAAGCAAGCATGAGGGAAGGAGACCAGGAAAGACTCCCATCAGCAGTTGTGAGGCAGTGGATTCCCTGGGCTTCACCTTCCTTAAACGTTGGATTGCTAAACTATCAAGAGCAGTCTAGTAGGTGATGCAGTCTTACTGAAGCCCATTCTCCACATGTCTCTACTGCTTCCAAAGAGGAAGTTCCCTGTCGCTCCCAACAACTTCCCTTTCTCTGGCTCCCAATCCTGCATTGCCAGGGGAGGCTATGGCAGATGTGCTCCATGCCAATACAGTACTAATACAGGAAGGTAYAGCTGCAGAAAGGCCTTGCCCCTGTTTTAAGAGCGAAGTATGTTATTTAGCTCCTTCATGTCTTGAGAAGGCTGGTGCCTGGGGAAGCCATTCCATTGCAGCCTTAAATATTGAAGGATGTRGGCAAAAGATCTTATTCTATTTTCATTTTTGAAGGTTATGTTATATAGCTTTACCTATACACTAAGACACCTTGAGCTTATGTAAAAGGCAGTGCAAGTTGCAGCTGGTGAGAATTCGTTCCATGCTTGTGCCTCCCAAATCCTTCAAGGATCATCACTATTKGACAGAGGAATTTGTTTTGCTGGTGGAATGCAGCCAACAAGACTCTCTTCTTCATGTGCTCCAAAGGCATTAAATCAGAACAGGTACAGGAGCAGATCACAAGAACAAGCTTGAAACCTCTTTAAAAGACTATCATTAGTGACCTGGCTGCTGCCTGAGTACAGCTGGTATGAGGCACTCATATTGCAAAGCAATTCTTGATGGTTATTAAATTTCTAAGGTCAAAATAAAATCATGCAAGTGAGGAGTGCAGGAAAAGTCATCTAGAAAATTCTAAACTGCCTTATTAATTGACCATATCTAATTTCTTCTGTTCAAAAAGCAATATTTTGCAAATAGTTGAAAACAGAGGTATTTATGGGGTGAGGACTGACTTTATATTGGGCATTTACAGTGGCTAGGAGAAGGAGTCTCATTACTACAAGATAACAAATCTGCATCCAGAGGTCACTAGTAGGAGAAAAGAAYGCAAAAGCACAGAAAAACATGCAGGGTTTACAAAACAGAAAGCCTTCAAAACTGCTTTGGACTGCTACAAGTGCTACTTTGAAACCTTTTTTCCACTCCCATAAGTAAAGGAGCAGGTTCTCATATGCTTCTTGCTCTTCTTTTGTGTAGCTGGTCCTATTGAGCAGCCATTTAAGGTCTTTTGCAAGAGAGGATAAAGCCTATATACTAGGACTTATATTCTAACCTAAGCTTCCTGATGTCCTGTAAAAGTTTGCCAGTGRAAATCTGAGTTTCCTCTTAACATACTGTGAGTCTTTCCATGAAACCCCTATTTCTCAGCATCTTCCATTGCAGTGTTTAATAATATGATGCCTGTCATTATCAAAGCTGGTCTTGATGACCCAGGAAGTCTTRTCTAGCTCTACATTTCAGCATGCCATGCTTGTTACAGTTCCAATAGGCTCCCGCTGAAGCATGAATCACCTCAGTTAATCTCTTGAGAGATAAGGAAGAAGAGGGCATCAGAACTACGCAAAGTGCAAGAGCAGCCAAACTATCCTAAAACCTGGGAAAGGATAAACATCACTTTGCATGACCTTGAAACCTGAGAGATCCTCAATACAACTGAAAAAGGATATGAGAGGTTTTGCTTTTTAGTCATCCAGAAAGTGACAAGCCATTTGACAGGTGTCACAACATCCTGACTGCCGGCGAACCCCCACGGAACCCAGGCAATGCGCTCACTCGGCACCTTTTTACTGCAAGCACAAATCCCAGCCAAAAGGAAACTCCACACCAGAGTTCTTGCTAGAGGTCAACTGTGGAGGACAAGCAAGGTAACTGAGGCTAGAAGTGTCCTTGCGTCAGGTCTGTAGCTGGAAAAGCTTACTCAGTCACTCCAGAACTGTAGCTGGTGTTTCTCTAAAGACGCCTTGTCAAGTGAGAAGCTAGTTGTTAATGTGTCCACTGTCTAGTGACRTTTTCTGGAAAAGCAGTGAAAAGCAAAGAAAAACTAATTTTTTTTTTTCCACTTTTTCTTTTTCAAATAGCCACTATGGAACCTCCAATATATAAAATGAGAAGTGAACAATGAAAGAAGGAATGAGAGAGAGAGGGGAACACTATAACATGTKCTAACAAGGTCTAGACAGAGCGTCTGGAAGTGGGCCGCTAGCATCCTGTTTTTCCCCAAGTGCTGCTTACTTGCCATGTTCCACAAGGTCTACATATMCCTCACACTTGTGGAGCTCTCTTAAGGAGGTGAACATATTCATAATGAAGGCAACATATTTTCTTGTGCCAGTCATACCTCCACCCACCACAGCTCTTATCTGCATGTTTGTGACAGCAGTTAGGGACAAAAATTGTCATCTGTAGGTAGCTTATTCTTTGAAACAGACTCAAAAAAATCCAAAGGCCAGTTGCAAAATTTATGAGTGCCCAGCTTGAGATTTTTTGCAAGTTCTTAAGACTCTGCCTTAAAAATCAAATCTCAAAGAATTTAATACATGGGCATGCAAGAATCACTCCTTCCCTGAAACTCCTGTTCACTTTGTTCTCCTTGTTTAGGTTGTAAATTGATTTGTTATGAGGGTCTGAGGTGATGAAGGGATAGTTGGCTGTTAGCATTCCAAATATCAGGAATAAAACTTAGAATAGATTCCTACTATTTAAAGGGATTTCTGGGATCATTACAGATACTAAAATTGGAAGTTCATACATTTAACAAGCTCCAGTTTCTTGTCTACACTGCTTCATTTCCAGAATGGATTTACATTACCACTGAAAAAGCTTCCCACTTTCATGATTTCTTCCTGCATTCCCAGTAAACACAGAAGAGCTCCCTGCTGTGCTTTGTATTTGGTCACCCTTCAGCTTCATCTGTTCTGGGCACCAGACACTCTTCTTTCTGCATGATTCATTTTCCAGTCTTTTCACTGTTTTGCTTGATTTCTCTCTCACTTGATACAGTTTGACCCCTCTCTTTCAGAAAAGAGATTTTTTTTCCCCAGACTGGACTTTGGATCAGTTTGTGACGACAGTGGAATAATTCCATCTTTCACTTGCAATACACGGTACTTTTGTTAAAGGAACTTCAGCATAGAATTTGGCTTTTTGTGACTGTGTCATTTCCACTTTATCATCTGCTATATAAATCCTAGTTCCTATGTCCTTCTCAGAGGCATTACTGCCTCTCTAGGCTGATTATGAACTCAGTAGTAGGTTAGCAACTACCTCAAAGCAATAAAAGAGATGTGTTGCATTTTGTCTCAAGCCCAAGATGTGTTAGGATATCTACTGGTTATATTCCTCCTCCTTTTTTTTCTCCAGCAGCCACTTGCAACAATAGCAATGATAACAACAAAACAGCTGAAAATGTTGCTGTTGTTTTGATTTAATGAGTTCTCTGTTCTGCAAAAGGGCCAATACTTCCCCAAAGTAACACCAGTGCTTCCTGATAGACTATAAGATGGAATGRAAAAGTTTGTAAAAGCAACAGCCTCTCTTCTCAGTCATTAGTCATCCACTGGGGACTGCTGGAAGATAGAAAGGRATGTGTTCTTTGATACCTGGTGAGCTCAGCTCATTAGAGTAGACGACTCTGATAACAGAATCTTCTCTCTGAAAACAATGATTCTTGTTATATGGTGACAAAATATTTTCCCCACMAAGTTTTGAATCATGTCTTTCCATGTAGATAGGTGTTATTGCAGATACCCAACACAAGACTTGCACAGAGGGAAAGGCCACAGTAACAGTGCCTCTGTTAGGAGACATCATATGGAGTCTCAGCTATCTGGTAGCATCCACATACAGCTGATGAAGGTCTGTGCATCATGTGCAGAGGAATGACAATATTTTAGGGACAGTGACAAAAGGCAGCTTGGCAAGGAGTAAAAATTGCCTTGTGTTCTCCTGAACTTAGCAGTGGCAGTATAAGCACRGAAGTCATTCCCATGGGTAGGAGGAGGGGATAGAGGAAAGGCTAAGTAGCCATCTGGCAAAAAAGAAAAGCACCTTCCTTTGATAGGTATTTCTTTCAAAAACATAGTCAGTCTTAATAAAAGCATGTCCTGCACTGAACAATCCAATGTCAACTTGGCAATTTAGTTATATGAGTACTTATCCTAGCACTTATGAGAAAAGTATTAACTGCACTCTGAACTTGCTTACTTAAGGGTAAACCAGGCCTGCATGTGTGTAGTCAGGGACACTTTCATACAGTGATTATTTATTACTTACAACTAATTTTTTGCATCATGGCCAAATATTTTATCATATTCTGGATAATGTGAAGTTTATAAAGCAGAATTTTAATCAGTGATTTACAGATATGGTAGGCAAGATAAATMGCTTGAACCAGAGAATAGCTAGATCTAAGAAAAGGGAAAAGATAGGAATTATTTACATGAAAGCAAAGAAGTAGGACATTTGTAAAAATTATCACTCAAAATATTATGATCTTATAAATTAAATGTCCATGRTCACTAGAATCTAGCACTTATTTCCTGGGTTTAAAAGTCTTCCAGTACCACCTTTTGCCTGCTAGACTGAAAAGCCACCTTTGGWCAGAAATTCAAGGCACATGTGCATAACTATTGCTGTGACTCTTTTCCAACCACGATTCATGGTAGCAAAAAAGGCACAGATCTCCCATATTTTTTTTGTCCCAGATGCCTGCTTCAAATCTTGGACATGACAAATGGCTCAAGGTTCCTACCTTAAGGAACTGAACTGAGGACTTAGCTCACATACAAACATATACATGTAAACATATATGTACAGGTCTTAAGCTGGAACTGACTACCATACAGGCAAGATTCAGTTGCCCAAGCATTGGTCTCTAACACTATTTGAGATTCTACATAKGTTCTGATTTGCATCTGGAAGGCCTGTAGAAGAGTCATGACATTCTGGAACAGAGCTGAAAGTCAGGTAGGTTTTGCATAGCATTAGGCTATACYATGCAAAGCACAGCAGAAACATCCATAATAGCTACTGAGCGTCCAGGAGATCTGTCCAGTTAGGTTCAATCAGTTTATTGGATGACAATCTATAATATTCCACTAAATCAGAGAGGCAAAGCCTATGATTCCAAATCTATAACCTCTAGCTTTGTCCCACGTGCTTCTGCATTTCAAAGTGCAGATTAATATGCAGAAATCTCTAAGAGCATTTATCCTCACTGTTGATTACACTTAAACTTTCCATCATGCTTCTTAATTCCTGCCTGCCTTCTTCAGAAGCATAAATTAGAATATCAGCAATAAGAACACTCAGAAACTTTCCTTTAGAAAGTCAGAAACAGAGTCAGCATTCTTGAAAAAGAAAAGCAAAAAAATAATTCAGAACACAAGCCTCATCTATCTCTGCTATAAATAAGAACGTGAATCAACAATTTAATGAACTGCAAAAATAGTGAGTGAAACTCCGATTTCTCAAGATGTTTATCCCAGCTCCAAGCCTAACTAGTAAAGCAGCAAAGTCTGGCACATTACTTGTCCAGACAGAACTAGCCCTTTAGCCCAATAACCACAAACTATAATTGACATGTAAGTAGTAAATGRACCACCAAAGCTTTGAGCAGGTTAATGTTTTTATCAGAAACAAGCTGTTTGGAATAATATGGTGCTTTGTAAATTAAATATATATATATATATAAAAAAACCAAGCTGCTTCATGATACTATCCCAAGACCCATCTCCTACAGCATAGCCAAAATCCCATTCATRCCATGGTAAAGTCAAACAAAATTTTCATTGATGTTTAGGTTTATTGCTTTTGCTTCCAGGTTTCCTATGCTTCTTTATCTGCCACAGACATACAGTGTTATGACAACAGATGCTTTCTGAGCTCATCAGTTAGTGCTGCATATTCCCACTTGGACMCCTCATTCCCTCTCTGTCTGGCTGACTCGTGCATTTCTAAGGCATTCATTTACAGCAGTATCAGTTTCTCTGGAAATTATTAAAAACTGAACAAATACCCAGTTTTGCACTGACTTTTAAGAGTGATCCTCCTCTTCCCATTGAATGAAGGCAACCATTGGCCAGGTAAGAGTAGAATGAATATTTTGTGCTGTGGGTTCATGCTGGATGCTACTGGCCTTTACTGAAATATACTGGAAGATGGAAAGAATTTCCTTTGTTTAGTCTAGAAGAGAGAAATGAGATACATAACAACAGGATACAAATATATAAACAGTAGCTTCAGTGAGTAATCTCCACTTCAGAGAGGAGAGAGAGTAATGAGTTTAAACAGCAACAAGGGAGATTTAGACCATGTATTAGGAATATTTCGCTCAACGTGAGGCTAGAGAAGCACCAGGAGGCTGGAGAACATTTGCCATGGAAGATGTCCATGCAACCTCTGCTGGATAAGCATTTCTCAAAAATTGTTTAGTTCTAGACAATTCTGTCTAGGGCAGCAGAAAGGATTGAATAATGGAGGGAAATTATCCAGATTGATAGGAATAAATGGTCTGAGAAGGGGAAAGGAGAGGATGGATGACCTATAATCCTAAATCTATGGATTTTACATGCAGGTGAGGTGTTCCTGTGGAGGCAGTTGAGGCCAGGCACATGCACCCACTCTCKATTCATCTCTCTCATGAGAGGTTATATGCAGATTTGAGCAACCAGAGCCAAACCTCACTGACCTGCACACAGATTAACCTTACAATCCAATGCCATATATTAGACTTGAACATGATGGCAAAGAAATAATTAAGGAAGAGTTTGTCATATATCCAAAAGGGAAAGGGATAAACATGAAAACCATCTAAGTTTGAGATGTGTTTCTTAATCCCTCTGCATTTTGCCATACCAACAAGTATGTGCCATGCCGTGTAGCCAGGGAATCACTAAGTGTAAGAAATTCACAGCACAAGAACTGTCTACCTCAGCAAACGTTTCCTGTAATCCAGGCTTTTCTTTCTTCCGGAACCTACTATGTAAACAGAATATAGATTCCTTGTCTCATGGCTGAATCCAACTACTGTTATTTTCTAGCTGCACTTCTCCTTGGAAGAGCAGGAAGCAAACACTGGAATTGCTGAGGTGGGGCTGAATCAAGCTGGTACCCTGGTGGTATTTGAGTAGCAGTGATTTTTTTTTGTTGTTTTCAAGTACAACTTTGAAGCAGCAAGAATCAGTGCTTCACATCTCTTATTGATTTTGGCTGCTGCATGTTTTATGACAGGGAGTCACCCTGCATGAATTCTGAATAGGAGATCAATAGTCTGCTTAAGATGTCATGCTGTGTTTAGCAGCTTGACATGTTTCCTTCCCATCACCTTTGCCCCAGTATCCCAATGATGGGAAGATTCCTTCGCATCACCTTTCTCCYCAGTACCCTCTTCCAGGTCTAGAATGTTTTCCATCTGCATCTCTTGAATGGTTTCACCTGAAAAATTACTGCTTTTCTGATATATACTCTAGTAGATTGTACATTCAATTGATCTGCTGTTTTTCTTATTATCAATGTAATTAACACTAGGGCACAGTCTGCAGGGAGAGAAAAAAGTGAGTTCACAAAGAACCTGCTTTCTTTACATTGTCAAAGTTTCTATTCCACAATTCCACCTATAAAACAAGTCCTTTACATAAGGATGACATTATTTCTTCTTTTCTTTACAAAGAAATCTATGTCTTCTCCTCATCGTTATCAGAGGACACTCTTTGGTATTTTGCTGGAGTAATCCAAACCAAATGCCTTTTTGAACTTCTGGAAAGAGCTGTCCAGTTTCTCAGATTTAGTTCCTCCAGCTGTTCTGGGACTAGGAACACAACTGCTGYAACACAGGGAATATCTCCATCCTCTGGAAATCAAAGGTTTAGTTCCCTCACACCTGCCTCTCCATCTCTGAACTCAGAAGACAGTCAGTGAGATCTGTCTCAGTGAGGGAGACCTCAAAATGGATCACCCGTGGTGAGGAAGAGACCCTTGCACTGAGAACTGGGATCACATCAACTTATTTTACAGAAACCAGTGCATCATGCAGCTATTATCTGGTGCATCTCACAGCTCACCATGGTGAAGCATCCTTAACCCTGAGACTTGTTTGGCCTGTGCCACAGCTCTGGAGAGGCAGGCAGGCTCTGAAGAGTCYGGAGAGGGTCCTGGGCTCCTGGAGGACCAGGAGGTGAAAAGTACCATCCTGAGCTCACCTGGTGGCAAGAGARGCTGTAAACTCAGATGCTTCAGGCTTCTCCCAATAACTCTGCTGGAGCCTTGACACTGCCCTTTCTCACAAGCAGCTCCAACACAATCTCCTGTTCCTCAAGGAAGCAAAAGTCGGTTCTGTGCCACTGCCTTGAACCAGTTCAAGTTCAAAAATCACTCATCAGGTTGGATTTCRAGAGAGAAACACTCAGAAGCAATCACTGAACTGTCCTGTCCACTCATGCTTATTTATGAAGATAAAATTTGGTTCAAAAGTTACACTTAATTGTATGAGCAGTGAATAAATATCCTAATGAATTAATAAACAAAAAGTTCAGAAAGTCTTGTTCTATGATATAATTTAAATTTTATAGTGGAGAAAGGACTAAACAATATAGCATAGCTCCTATCCCAAATGACTATCTAAGGTATAGATGCTACGACAGGTTGAACTAGAGGACCACCAGAGGTATCTTCCAACCTCAACTCTTGCATGATTCTGTGATTTTAGCAAGCTTAATCACAGAACTACTGACGCAGCAATGAAAAAGTCATTTTAGTAACTTTCGCATTAATTAGTTCCTTCCAATTAAAAAAACCACAACACAAATCTCAGGAAGAAGGAATCTGTCAGGCAAACAAGTCAGAAGAGAATACACTTCTAAGTATATCTGTGCTGCTCCATTTCCAAGAGTAATAATTAGTCATCAGTCATTAACAGCAGCTGCACATGTCATTCTCTGCTGTCATTTCATCATCTTCATTTTCCCAGGAGGAGACAGAGTAGAGAATTATCTGGAACTGTCTTTTTCCTATAGGACTTATTTTTATGTTCACAGAATCAGCTCCCCTGATGCCTCTAAATAATAGAATCTTGCATAAGTGGTTATACTGGTATGGGACACGTCATCACAACACACACATGCATTTTCAAGTATCTCTRAGAAAAATAAAACCTACAATAGGTTGGAAACTATGATCAGTCTTATGTTCAGAATAGAATCAGCAAAATTAAAAGAAAGTTTGTTTTCAGTTAAATATTTTGACCTTTGTGAAAAAGGTTGTTTTCCTTTAAAAAACTTTCACAGGTATTGCAAATTACAAAACATTTTTAGCCAATAAAYACTTCCCTTCTGATTGCCAGAGTGAAGAATTTTCAAGTTCTCAATTCAGAAAATTTAACAACTTGAATATTTAATAGTTTTTTTTTTTAAATAGTCCATTCAACCTTTTTTTGTTTTCATACTAAAAATCTCCTATTCCCAAATGGTTTTATTTGATCCGTTTTACTATTCATTAGTAATCTCTTTAAATTTCTTTTTTGTCAGCCATATCTGATCAAAAATTAAGTCTTCCGTGCTCTGGAGAAATTCCAAGAATGAAGCACTGGTCTCCTATCCTGAAGGATGGGAAATAAAAGAAAGGCAGCATGGCACTGGCACTTCAAGAAAGAGTAAGATCTGGGACTCTGAGCAACATCTGTCATCCTCTGGATATGAAAGACAAACTGTAAAAGACCTGTCAGTTCCTTCAGTTGTGAAGAAGAAATAGCATCTGCTCCAACTATTAGCAGATCTTGGAGGGCTGGCAAAGAATAYAGAGGTTTTCAGGTGTGGATACTGTAAGAAAGACACTCCTAAAAGCCTTTAACAGCATGTCAAAAGCAGCAAATGCACTTTAGCTAACCAACGGGAGGCATTTTTATCAGACGCTACTGTAGGCCACAAAACAACTTAGCCAAGTAGTTGCCAGGCAAGGAACTGACAAAAAGCTGATCTTCAAATAAAGACTGCACTAATTGCATGCAAAGTCAGATTAAGTTAAGTGAATATTGAAGTAGACGTTGGTATTTTGAAGACTGCAGCAAAGAGGTGGAAACATGGACTTAATAAAAAGTTGCTGACTGGAAGCTTGAAGATTGAATGAGCTATTTGCATAGTGCCCAAGACCCCATAATAGGTGACTGTGGGGATAAGGAAGCATACAGAGAATAAAATAATGTATTCCTCATCTGGACAACAGAGGCACTACTTTTGTGAGCTGAAGATACCTAGAATGGGATTCCCTCAAGTTCCCCTCCCAGGACTAGAGAAATGAGATTAGTCTATTTTCATCTGCTTACACTGCACTCAGGTGCTTTCTTTCTTGAAGGTAGGTTAACCGGGCTTGAGAATGGGAGCACCCATATGGGGGGCAGAGCCTTGAAAKCTCCAAAGTAATTTGCAATAGTCCTAGCCTGGCTTTCTACTCTGTTACAACCACCACACTGGTGTCCAAACACAAGACTTGTAAAATTGTYCATCTTGCCTGAAAAATCTCAGTAGTTCTTAATGCAGCTTACTCTCCTGGGGTGTTTCTGCAATGGACACAGGCAAAGCATCTGGTGCACCAGATGAAGAATGAAAGAATGCTTGGAAATCTCCTTTCTTTCTTCCTGCTTTCAAGCAAAAACACATTTGCCAGCATGGATGCTTTCAGATCAGTGTAATCCTAACTACTGGGAACTGGCAGAAAGAGCAGAGAAGAGACACCCTAGATAGAGGGGCATAAACTAAGCATAAACTCCACACATTTTTCCTTATACRTTAATTGTCCTCAAGTGTAATGTGTTTTCTGAGCTAAGTGATTCCCAGTTGAAATCTTTTAAAGTCATCTCTTTAAAAAGGAGCTAAACTATCTCCTGCTGGGTATAATCCAAGCAGAGTCTGTGTTCCCCTTTTCTACAAARAGATTTGACCAACCTCCCTCCCAGAGACAAGGAGGGTCTGACRGAACAAATCTGCTTTCCTACTTGGAGCTCTCAGAGATGCTTTGATGTCTCTTGATACTGCTACAAGGCTCTAAATCCTCCAGCATTTTAATCTCTCTTCAGGGGCTTTCTCCAGCATCTGAATATAAAGAGCTGCTGATACATTCAGGCAAAYATTTACAATACATTTACTCTACAGCAGGGCTGAGACTTCCCAGACTGCCTCTGAGAGCTTGATGACCAGTATCTACTACTGTTAATGAAAATCAATTATTCTGATACCTCTGAGAATGAGCTGTGAAGACTTCATTGCTCCACTGACTTCAGAGTTCCCTGCTCATCTCCTTTCTTTGTGTGTCAGTTGTCATCCAAAGCAAGTGGCAGTCATGCAACACATGTTCTTCACAAAATGCTCTGCAATTTATATGGAAATTTTCTATCTACACAGAACTCTTATCTTCTTTTTTGGGGGTATTTTGACATGTATTTTATTAAATATCACAAATGACCAGTGTATGTACTTGGATCTTTGAAAAGATGCCAGGAACTAAGGAGGATAAAGGACAGTGCAATCAGTACAAGATCAGTGTTGCATGAATAGAACTTCAAAATAGAGGTAAATCTCTTATCCCTGTCCTCTTCAGGTTTGAGGAAATTCCTTTTAAGTGTTCATTCCTCCAAAAAGTGCATGTCAAACACCCTTGCCATCTTCTGGAAATTATTCCCCCAATATCCACAAATAAGATCACTCCCTTCCAGAACTTTATCTCATCAGATTTCCAGCCTTTGTAACACCTGCTTGCTAAGCAGGAATTGTTACCTTAATTGGGAGTAGCACTGCTTGTTATTAGCCTACAATGTATATTACTGAAATGATTTGTACAGCCTGACTGCCACATACAGTTAAGGAGAGTCACAGAAAAACACCTCATTAAGTCCCCCAGTCACCAACTGCCACACTATTTGGTAACAAGTAATTATTTAGGTAAAAATGCCTTCGTGAAAGTTTTGTTCAGTGCCATGTCATCATTTATGAAACAACAAACTTTCTTCCCTAGGAGTCAGACCTAATTTAGCAGAAGAGCAGAAGAGCTATTTATCTTTTAATCTAAATTCTTCCCAGCTCTTCCTTAGTTCATTACTCCTTTATCATGTCTTTTCTGTGCTTAAAACTGAAAATTCATAAAGCACAGGAATTCTGTTTTAACTTGCATATCGCATTTGCCATTGACAAGCAGTGATGATAAGATATTCGGAAAATTTCTAGTTTTGAATGTTGATGAGTTCTCAGCATCCAACACAAGGATCATCCAAATTATCATGTTGCTAGTTTCATTTCTTTGTGTGTTCTGTTTGTTCCTTTTTAAGTTTCAGAAGAGATTGATCACTGCTATCCAAGCTAAAAAAGATTGCTCAAATAAAATAAAGGAATAAAAAAGTATAAAACAAATAAATAATTGGATGCAGATGGTTGGGGAAAAATTTGTCTGTTGTCCCAGAAACATTTTATCTCACTGAACATCTCTGTAGTCCCTCTGAAGCTAGTAGGATAGTACAAGTACTAGCTCACGCTGTGCCTACTAAATTTTAATTATATTAACTTAATCTCATTCTTGCACCATGATAAATCTATAAAAATGAGATATTTTTATACCAATACGACTGAGATCAAAACTCATCTCCCTATAGCACTGATTAGATACCATCTGATATTCCTGTTCCTCAGCTCTCCTTATCCATTCAAATGGGACTAGAAAATAAAAAAAAAATCCAGGCTACTTGTACAAACAAAATGGAAACTGTGCTCCAGTTCTGCATTACCAGAAGCAGTTACTAGGATCCTGTCCATTGGGTGCATAAGATCACCAGGTCCCACAAATCACACAGGCCATGAAAACAGGTAAACACAACCCAGGCTAGCACAAGTGAGTAGTTTCAGGAAGCTGTCAAAGAGTAAAATGCCATAGTAGAATGTAAACAGAATAATCTTTGGCACTTACATCAGTCTTACTCAGTGCTGACAAGGCCCTGACTGTTGAATTGTGTCCAGTTATGAGCACTGCATGTCAAGAAAAGCACTGATGTGTGTGAAAGAGCACATAGTGAAGCCAGGACGATGGTCAATGTCCTGATTCAATAAGTTGTGGGGACAGAGTAAATAAGTTTGTGTTCTTTAAACTAAAATCTAGAAGACAGAAAAGGGACATGAGACTTGTGGCATCTCCAACAAGAGGGAAGACAGGCATTGCTGGGGAACAATATTTCAGTAGAAAATTCAGTCACTGTGAGGAGAATGAGTAGCTACACCATTTAGACCTCCTCATGGCTCTCTCCATTCTCCAAGTTCCACTCTCCTCGTGGCTCAGCCTTTAGCTGTGGGGCTTTCTGTACCCTCGTGGCTGTGCACCACACTGCCATGAGCTTCCAAGTATGTAACACTTCCCAGCTTTATTGGAACAGACTCCTCTGCACAAGAAGTCACTGTCTACTTTGTCATGCACTGGATTTATCTAAACCCGAGAATTTTATAAGCAATTACCAGTCTCTCTGTCAGAGCCCTGGAATGGAAACTCTACGGCACAACATCAGCAGTTATCTGCAAACAGTATTTTACTCTATACAGCAATATAGAAATCTGTCCTATGTCCAGGTGATGAAGATCTCAATATCAGGCTAATCATGAAACAGGGAGAAAGCACATCTCTAAGAGCAATATTTTCAGCCAAAAGAAAGTTAACAATAGAGAAATGCAGTCGGCAATTCTGATCTGAAGCTAAACCACCAAATAGCAAAGGGTCATGTTACTGCTCAGGGATTTTTATGCCTCTGTATTTATTCTCCTATTTACAGGGTAAGTGCCTTGGCAGCCATTCTAGGAAGGCTTCCATTTCCCATCTCTGCATACACATTCTGTAACTTAATAGAGTATTTTTTGTTGCCATAGCTACTGGTCCCTTTTTTATTTTTTTCCCCCTTTTGCTTCCACAAGCAGCAACACCTGCTAACCAATTAAATACCAAATAATACAAGGGAAAGTAGGAACACAAGGGTTTCATTTGCATCCTCATCTCCAGTTCATTTGAATGCTGAGTGGCTACCAAGAGAAAGAGGACTTTCAAGTTCAGAGGTTTCTAACAGAACTAATAAAAGAAACCACAGAGACTTCGGAGCAGCAGGATGCGTGCAGGGCTTGTTGATGCATGATACTATCTGAGGCAACTAACAAAGTACCTGGAGTAGCATAGCAATTCCAATCAGGTTTTAATTGTTGCATTCAGATGATCACAGATTCTGCTCACTATCCCCAAGTCCCCGACCAAAGCTCATTACGTAAATAAGCTCCCTTCAAGATGGATTAAGCTTCTATATCCCGGGTTAGCTGAGTCACTGGCTATTGAACCCAGCCATGACTGGGCATTAATGTTTTGCAGTTTCACAGACAAATCAAACAGCCGTGCACCTGGGGATGAACAGGTCAATAATACACCATTTGCAAGAAATTTATGCCAAATTAGTTAATGCAAAGGGAACACTATTGAGTTGTTTAAGATGCACCCATTAGCAACAATGTGCTTTTCAGAATGATATTGATGACTACATGGACCAACACACACTAATCAGCTTCTAAAGCTGCTATGACCCAGAGCAGACCCAGCCCCTACCGAAAAAAGGGTGACATTGCAGATTGTACACACATGCATCCATATGCATGCTTAGGAAGGGCATGTGCAGTGGCATAACGCTACATCTCCTTGAACACTTCACTGCTTCCAGACATAAGCCCAAGGCTCCCCAAAGCACCAGAATCCATACTGAGAGCTCCCACCACTCATACCCAGCTCTGTCATTTCTCTGGGGCGTTCAAGGAAAGGGCAGTGCAGCTAAAGCTAATTTCAGGGCACAAACTTAATGCCCTAGAATTGCAGGGGGGTGAGTACAGCCCAAATGCATCCTGCTCTGCACCTGGATGCTTGATGAGATCAGGATTTGTGTTTTCTGAAGAAAACCAGGAACTACATGTGAAAGCCAGGAGGAGTGGGTCTCAGGAGTTGGTGCTTTGTTCCTTTCTGCTCCAAAAGGAAGAACAAAGTTGTACCAGCAAGTTTGGCTTTGGATGAGAACCTTGGTTTTAGGGTTGAATGAGACTCCTGCAACATATTCTGKTTTTTTTGGCACATTAGCAGGAGGAGTAGATATGTAGGGACATTCCACGGGAGGACTAAAAACAACACTCTTTCCTCTCTTAATCCACATTCCATTTTTTAAAACAATATCCATCCTCTCTGTTATCCCACAGAAATATTGAAATTGCATCCAACCTCTATACGCTGAAAGTTAGACAGCCTGAGTTAATCCAGCCATATTTTTTGCTATAAACCTATAATATTGAGCTTTAGATCTTACTGGGCAGCATTTACTTTTTCTGCCTTTTCTGAATTCTGTCCATTTTTTTTTCTTTTTCCCTTTTACCTCCTTTTAATACCCACACTAATCTTCTTACAGAGAACTACTCTGCTTGCCCAGATATAGGAGAAAGACTACCATAAAACAAATACCATCACAACATGTTATCCTTACCTGGCCAAGGTTTACAGGGGGAGCCCAGTGTAACAGCAAAGCACAACCTAAGTCTCCCTGGGGAAGTGCTTTTTAACTGCCACAGTCTCACAGCTGAGTCATATGAGCACAAACAGCCCTAAGGCAATTAAGCTACTTTGGCCTTTGTAAGGCAGTTTGAGAGATCCTTTCCAATGAAATTCAAACAGAACAAAAACCTAAGCTTTTATTAACCCAATTTATTAAGTTTTTCCATTTCTCTTTTATTTAAGTCCAATGTCTTGCACTCAATTTAATGAGAATGATTCTGTAAAGCATTAAAACACCCTATGACTATTAAAGGAACATTTATTGAGGTCTAATAAGAGACGAATCAACTTTTCATTTAAGTGCTCAAAAATAACGCAAGCAATAAATGGCTGATTATATATTTAATGATACTGTAACTTACACTGTATAAACAGAAAATGCTTTTGCAATTCCAATTTAACACTATTGCCTGTTGTTATCATTAGGGGAAATGTTTATTATTTTTCTAATTGGAAGTAGCAAGTTAAAATCCATCTTCATTTAAAATCAAATAATGCCGCTCAAATGCTTAAGGTGTATACATAACTCCTGGGGATTTTTCTGGGAATGCTTTTGTTTATTGCAGTGTAAGCAAGGGTACGATACAGTATTGGAGAGAGGCACTGAAATCAGCACAGGCCTGAGATCTGTTCCAATAAGAAAGGGAGGATGACTCAAATACTGATATCAAAGTTGAACACATTTCTGTCAGTAAGGAGAAAAAAAAAAAAATTTCCTACGGCAGAATTAAACTTTTCTCCTTAGTCCTGTAAAGGTAACATCTTATTTTCTTAATTTTCAGTCACACATTTGGCAAGGTGAAAGACAGTCTTCTTGGGTTTTCGTTTTATTGTTCTACTCTCTATATATTTTATTCCTCCTGCGCTGTGTGACTTTCTAAAACTTGCCAACCTGACTAAGCCAGAAAGTTTCTTTTTGCTAGTCTACAAAAACTTGGAGAGACCCGGAAAGACCACCACAGAGATAAATCATTGTACTGCGTTCAGTTGGGAAGGAAATAAATGTTCCAAATAGTTCAACCCCTCTTCCTAAAAAGACTGCCACTGAAAAACTGATGAACAAATAGCTGGCAGCACAGGTGACAACTGAAAGGAGACCCTCTTAATCTTATCCTGGTGTACTGACCTCACCCTGGCATGATGTGGCTGACTGGTCTTGGTTTAGAGGACATAGGACCATTTCTCTGTGTGCTGACYCTTGAGGTAGGTGATCTTGCCCAGAAGCTGGGGAAGTGCCTGAACGCATAGGACTATACAAACCCTTTCAGGGATCGGGACTACAGCCTTGCCTATCAACCTAAAGGGTGTCCTACTGGCATTCAACAGTAGCAAACAACTCAGGAAGATGGGGTTTGGCTTTCCTTCCCCCAAACAGCTCAAACCTGGAGGATATGGAAGCTCTCTAAATAATAGACAAAAAAAAAAGCCATCCTGTGCTCTTAAATATAAAGATACTGTGTCTGATTCAAGAAGTCACTGGATCAACAAATCACTGACAGAATATTCTGAGAAAATAACATTTTTTCTTGTCATGTTCTCATATTCTTCCCAAAATTTCTGCTTTTGGCCACTGTGGAAAACAGGCTACTGAGTGAGAGGGACCTCTGAATGACCCAGAACAGCCACTGTTTGCTTGTCACCAAATCTGATCCCTTGCAATTCCAGGGGGAAATTCAATACATGTTTAGTCCAAAAGAGTCCACAGGTCATCTGTTACAGATATCCCTCCACAAGTCACCCCCTGGCATCTTATGACAGACTTTAGACTTTTAGAAAAAGACCAAAAGCCACAACAATATGAGCCTTACAGGAAAGGGAGAGCCGTAAAGGTCAGGCCACTTTGTTGTGAAATGGACCCAGCGTAACTTGCTGTTCATCACAGTGCTGCCCAAGACACTGAATCATTCCCCAGTGCCAGTGCCCACCTGTGGTGGCAATAAAAAAATCCATCCTTTTCCTCAGGATTTCTCCTGAGGAAAATTTTTTGGTATAGGTTGAAGGAATCTAATTCTCCCAGCAGTTGTACTGAGTTGTTTCRTATATTTATCCTTTACTTATGAAAAGACTTAAATGAATGGGCATAGCAATGTCAACTGCTCACTGTAATGAAAGACAGATGATTACCCACAGTAAACTTCTCCACAGGACCATGATCTGCAACAGAGGCAGAGGCACCTCTTTACTTCTTGGTAATTCCTGCATTTCCTCCCTTAATCCTCTCCCAACTCTAAGTTCAAAGTTGATTTATTTAATATCWTTTGCAACTGGCTCTAAGGAAGGGCAGACTAGCATGGGTAGGATTCACTGAGACTTATTTTCTCTCTCTGAAGAATTGATTTAACTATAAAAGCAAAAGGATAAGACAGCTATTGAACCAGTTAAATGATTTAAAAATTGGGAACTGAGGAGTTGATCCATCATCAGGCAACAGAACTGACATTAAACCTTCAATGAGAAGGCAAGGACTTTATTTTGTAATTTTTTTTAAAGGCCCATGAGGTGTTATTTACATTTGAAAGAGAGATTAAAGATGCTGTGATATTTACTGCTCAGGAGCAAGGCAAAAGGGAGGTCTGGAGCTGACACTGCCATTCCTGACACCTTGTTTGCTTGCTATCATAAAATACCTTTAGACAGTGCAGTAATGTTTGTAAAGCTTATTGAGAAGGATATCAAATCATTGTATTGTTTATTCAGTGAAGCTTACGCACATCATCATTGAGGTTATTCTATATCCTGCTTACACATCTTGACTTCCCTATAGCCCTCCTTTGCAAGGTCTCTCACGAGACCTCCATTTACTTCTGCGCTCAAACTGCCTTGTGCCATTTCACTGTTCAGTACAGTAACCTATTCAATTCACAGCTAAGATTCAAAACCATAAAGACAGAGACTGTAGTTTTCTATAATCCACATATGATATATAAAGATGCATTTAGAGACTCTGGGGAGAAGAAACAGGGGCAGCGATCCATGCTATTTCTGCTCGCCTGGTGATCACATTTTGTTTGCTTTCCCCTTCTATCCATTACAATTTGTGTCATTAACCTGTAGTATCCCCTTTGTCAGACAGCAATTTAATTTAAGGCGCAAAAACGTTTTGTCCTTTGTTGTACAAATCCATGCATGCAGAATAGCTATTGCTGMGACAGATTCCTAGATGCTCTGCAAAGAGAATATTAAAGCTGTACAAGGGCAGCTGTAACCATGGTAGAGAGACTAACGTTTGTCTCACAATCAGGTTATGTGCAGCATAAGCTGTATATGCCCCAGGTGAACAGCATATATATTATTATCTTTTCTTAACCATGGATTACACTTTCACTAATTACTGTTGATCCAGAGCACCTGATAGTTGAGTGCCAATGCAAGCCATTTCAAAGGGCTCTGATCACAAAAGGTAAGGAAGGTTCAGCACATTTAGGGTAAGAAAGAACAAAGAAGAATTCCTTTTAGAGATCACAAGCTTAATGCTTTAATATTTTGAAAATGATGCATCTAAAAGGACATGCCAGTTGCAGATATTTCAAATATCTGCCAAATAGAGCAATCAAAAGAAAGGAAGGTAGCATATAATATGGAAGATGGTATATGATGATATGTGATACACAAATTTACTCTAGTTTATCAATTTAAAGATCACATTGGAGGCTGGTGGAGTGTATTTCTGTAGCAATTTATTTATTAACAGTCTTGTGCTTCAAGAATTAATATACCTTGAATTGATAACATGACAGATACACCATCCTTTGCTCATTTTCAGATAACTGCATCCACTTCTCATAAAACATGTAATTAACTAAGGGGAAATACTTTTTAATTAAAGCTGTCTGAAATTATTCAATGACTGGCTTTGCAGGGATGCTCCAGGTTCTGTCCTAACTTCTTTGCTTTCTCAGAGCAAAGCTCAACTGGTTGCTTTCCTTTGTAGACTGATAAATAAATGACAGACAAAATGGCTCAGCAGAACTGTTTGAATATAAAAGTCAACAAGGAGTGACATGAGAAGAGCCCATACATTTATCATTTGCTAAGATATGCTTCTTCCTGGAAAAGGTTTTTGGAGCAGCACTACAAACCCTATATATGGATGGGCAGTGAATAACCTCAGAGCAGCCGGAAAGAGCTCTTGGGCTAAATTAAGAGGATGGTGGGAGACAAATAACGTGACTTTTATGCTTTCAGCAAGGGATAAGCTGCTGTGTAAAGGACTCCCATTTGGCAGTGTCTGTGAGATGTGGCACAACTCTGGAGAAATACAGTGAGCAAGCACAGCTGGCTTGTGGCAGAGTCTTAAAATGCACTGACAATTATAGCAAAGGAGACCCTGCACTGTCAAACCTGGTCAGGTGTCAGCTCAAATGGCAGACGTCTTGAAATCCTGGGAAACTACAGGAAAGAAGACAAATACGGAGTAATCAATAACTGAATCATGTATGGGACATGAAAAAGAACACAGAGAGTTGGCTTCAACACTGGCACTTAAGGTTTAAACTCTTCAGGCTGGGTTATAAAGTCCTTACCACCGTCTGTAGGCCTCACAGGACTCTGCATCACTTGCCCCTCTGCTCAACAGCAGATGCCCAAATCACCAGTGTCCTTCACGCTCTGATATGATACAGAAATGCTCAGCTTCCTAAGACAGCCAGGGTAGCTTAATTTCATAATGTGGGAGAGAAAACCTCCCACATCCTACTCATCAGTAAATGAAAAGCAAAGGGAGACATGAGCAATGTTAGATTTACTATGAATTTTTGGAATTTTTCCCTTTTGGAAGCCAAAGGGAAAGGCAAAAGGCAAGCTTGAACATGGTATAAAGCTCTGCAAATCTACTACTTTCATTGCTACTTCTGTGCTTTATAGCCTAGTATATCACAGCTTTTCTTTCGTTCTTTGGTTATAAGTTTGGGTTTTCTTTTTTTTCAGTGGTGTTCAGCAGAATATCTTCTTCTTTTCATCTTATTTGATAGGTTATCCCCTGGTTGTTWCAGTATATTTATTCTCTGAAACACAGCTTAGGGCTTGTTTTCTCCTGGAGTATGGATGGCACCATGGACCCTCTTGCTGTATTACCTATTATGGCCTCATCTTACATGAGAACAAAGCCCCTTTTAACTGTGAGTTCAGCCTCCAGGGCTCCACATCTACAGGGTCCAATTAAACTCACTGAGGTCTTGCACCTTTAATTTCCATGGAAAATCATTGTTTTGGCACAGRAAATAGAGCAAGAAGTTGTGGAGCAGGAGGAACACAGAATGCCCTGAACTGAAGTGAATTGATGTGTCACATCCCTCTTCACCTCTCCTACAAATTCAACCTCTTAGCTTATCAGGAGATGTAGCATATTCAGTGCTAGAAGGTACAGGAAATACTTAGTACTTCTGTAGGTAACCATGACATGAAGAACAGAATCGAATAGAACAGAAAACTGTATTTCCAAAAGACAAAATTAAATGTTACATTTCTGTTAAGGTTGAGAGATTATAACGGGAATTCAATTCAAGACGGACTATTTTAGAGGAATGATGAAATTTTCTAGAGGGGAGGGGAAAAAAAAAAAGGAGAGCAAGCTGAGGGAGTTCAATTTTTTAAAACTCCAAACACATTAAGGAAAGAAATGGCCTCTCATAAGATCAAGAGAACCTTAACCCAGCCCTGGAAGTGAGCATGGGCACTGCTAAAGCAGCTGGGTGGTGTGTGCTGGGGGTTGTTTCTTTCAGCCCTCTCTGAGTACCTGTGGAGGAGCGCTGCAGTGCAGAAAGAACCTGCAACATATTTTTCACTGCCATGTCCCCTGTTTTCCTCACAGTAGATGAAAGGGAAGAGAGAGAGATCTGCTGATTTCATTGTAAGAAACAGAATCTCCTCATTCCAAACCATGACACCAGGGACTCAGTTATAAAGGGGATCATACTCCACACTCTTTGATCTTACTTTCCTCTCACCTGGCTGAATCCCTTCATCAGGTGCCCTATTTAGCATATGCTGTGTGCAACCTTGCAAGACGGGAGGGTTGCAGGGAAAAAGACTCTGCATGAGAATGGTTTTGCTAACAATGTTTTCCGAGCACCAGGACTGAAGCAGAATAAGCGTCTGCTTGCCTGGGATTCACTAACAACCACGTACTACCAGGTTGCTCTCAAATGCACAAAGGGTGCATTAGCACTCACATATATGCTGCTTTTATCCTGGCATTTCATCCTTTTCAGTCTCAGAATGTATTACTGATGCCTTCAGATCACATCTGTAGCCAACAGACAGCTTTCTCCTTTTCTTTGTCTTCTTTCTCTGTTTATTCTTCTCTGCCCTCTCACTGTGATCCAGAAAATAGTTTTTTGAGTTTTTTTTTCTGCTATACTCACAAATTTTACATTTCTTTTGAGAGGAAGATCATAGCTGTGGTTGAGCACTGCATTGAGAAGCACAAAGGAGTCTGGACCAACAGTGGGTTCYTCTGGTGCCAAATGCCATGCAGATCCCAAACACAGATCCTGACATCAGGTGGGTACAACACAACTGGAAAAAGGACAAAGAACAGTCTCATGGAGAGACCTGAACACACGTTCCCTCTTTTCTTTCCTATTCAAAGCAGAGGAAAACCAGCAGCCATCTGTGAGCAGCAGGGGTAGGACATGGAGTGGAAGAGGCCACTTTGCACAAAGGGGCRACCCCAGACCCAGGAGCTGCAAGGTAATAACTTCTCTCTGAGTCTTGCAAGGTCTGAAGCAGGGCCCATCCCAGTGCAGTGCCCACCACTGCTGAAAACAATGCTTTCTGGGGACTAAAAGGCTCCCTTGAACATGATCTTTTCAGATACTTTGCTTCTTAACAGTCAGAATTGTATTGGCTCTGCCTGGTCAGTGAAGAGATATCCTCACTTTGCCACAGACACAGTTAGAAATGTCACACACGTTTGGTTTCCATATTAACAGCCTTGGGAGACAAGGGCCTTCAGCTACAGGCCAGCACCTGGCACGTTTTGGAGCATTCAGTCATGAAATAACATCCATCCATGRAAGGAGTGTGAGGAGGCTGCTTCAATGATTTTTTTCAACCTAACAGGAGCTTGCACCATCTGTCCTGGGGACATGTTCACTGAGGGGAGACTTCCATGGTTTGTCCTCTGTGTTTCACACYAGGTTTCCTCCAAAGGGGTCTGTGTTTCAGGGTACTGGAGGACTGTCATTCCGGGAGCTTTTTTCTTACCAGTACATGATATGCTGATGTCAGTACAATTTGCAACACTTACTCACTGTAAGTGGCAGGTCCTGAAGAGGGTGCCAGGTACCACTACCCTGTTCTACCAAGATATTCCTCTTTMGTTCATGAGGAACAGCTGGCATCCAAGATTTTTTATTGCTATTACCTTGCAAATGTTTTTGTGTCCAATTCATTAACAGAAGTCACCGATGATTTCAATGTGAAAGAGAACAAGCACCATATCTCACCCACAAAGTGCAATGTATTTCCTGGTGTGATAGCAATGCCAAATTTTAGGCTTTTCAGTGCCTGGGAGCCCAGTGATATGATATGTATTGTATATGTTCAGTGAGGRAATGTGGGTTGATATAAATGAATGTATCTGAAAAGACTCACTCCTCAACTTTTTATAGGAAGAAGATTAAAGGAACAACTTACTCCTCCACAGCCAAAATTCAGAAATCAGATCTTTTCTATCTGCCTGCCTCTGGCCCAGCGACTGTCCTTGATAACCAAGGCCTATGTTTTTGTCACAGTGACCCTCTCCTGCTTGAGAATCCAAMTAGGTCTCAGCAAAGCGTTTCCATTTTAAGAAGATGCAGTAGAGGCAAAACTTCTCTTGGCTTCTTTCACTTCCAGAATCAGAAAAGACTCTCAGCTGAAGGAGCCATCCAAGGTCTTCATTACAAGTGAGAGCATTCAASCTTTATGCAGGGAGCCAAATTAGTATAATGATCACATTGAAGAGCACCTCAGAGAAGGAARATGGAGTAATTTAAGAGAAATGAAGACTGAAAGCAGTAGCTGACACTTACTCCTGCATTATAACCCATGGACAGAAGGCACAAATACAGTAAATTATGTGTAAGATGTCTCTTCTTGCTAGAATGAATGGCTTCTAAGATACTGTAATACACAGAAATGAATGAAAGATTCTCCTTTTTTGTCTTTAGAGGACTGAGTAATAACTTACATGCCTCCTTGTACAGCAATACTTTAGTCAATATTTATAGGACAATACCATAAAGCAGCTTAAAATTTGTTCCCTATTTGATAATAAATAAAAATGGAATCCAGATTTTTTGTTGCCTTTAAAACTGTCTAATCTTCTAGTTTTATGTGATTTCAGTCTGATTAATTCAGTGCCAGAAGAAAGCTTGCCCCAAACGTATGAGGTCTCAAGACATCCAGAGGGGAAATTTGAGAAGCAAAACAAAAGGTTTGTCTATGTAATGTAACTACACACGATACATCCAGACATTTTGCCATAAGACAGATCAAAACTCAGGGACAAATTTTATATCATATTTCTGTTACTAGGTTGGTTTGATAAATAGGAAGGTGTAATTATGCCTGTTACTGAGAAAAAGTTTCTAGCCCTCCATTCTTTCAAAGTATCTTGCTCTGCCCTGAATTCAGCAATTCCATCAAAATCCATTGCTGCTTCTCCTGCTTCTTCTCAGTCTGGACTAGGTCCATTCCCATAGCCCAAGCACATGGGTCACACTTGGATGATATCCATAGCTGTCAGAGTAGAAGGAAACCAAACTCCTTTATTTTCTTTTGACAGCAAACACTCAATTGCTGCTCTTGTGCTCTTGCTGCACACTCATTATTCCAACTTCATGTTTTTGGTCATTGGCTAAATCTGGAAACTTAAGAATGCTGAACTGTTGAGATAAAAACAGCCAGAGAGGTTCATCAGCACTGAAAATGGTGTTTAGCACCAGCTGTTTTAATATAGCATTTGTTTTCTTCAAGGCTAAAGGGTACCTGACATTCATCTCAGCTCCCYCACCTCTTTTTGTTTTGCCCACGATACTGCAGTGAGTGAACTACAAGAAACATCACTACACAGCTCACCTCTTCAAATGACTTATTAAATCACTTAGTATTCCTCTGGAGCACGCAGAGCTTCATAACTCTAAAAAAAGGGTTTCTTACTGTTTTTCAAAAAAAAAAATGAATAGATGTATTTTATTTCTCTTCTGAAATTCAAACTCAACTTAAAATTAAGGGAAGGAATCAGATATGATGTGGTTAGCTGTACCATAGAAGTGACCATGCCAGTACAAGTCAGCAACCTGTGCTGAAAAGGCTGAAGCTGGACTTGCAGACTAACTGCTGAAAAGCTGCTGCATGCAGAACAGGCCARGCACCGAGCACTGTAGTCCACATTAATCTTGATTTACGAGAGCCGCAGATCAGACCACGAGGCATCAGCCCATCACATCACCAGAGCATAGTTTTCCATCTCACCAGCCGTGCTGCTGACCTTTGGACCATGCACACCAGCACGTTAGCTGAGCAACCACATTATCCATCACTATAATAATAATTGAAGTACAGTAGTCAGTGATACTCTACCTGACTTTATTTAGATTCATTGCACTGTAACCGAGAGTCTCCTTTGCCAAAGAATATATCACTGACATTATGTTTCTTTTGTTCATTCCCAAGTTTGACTAATGTACAAATTTCCTTCAAAAACATTCTAAGAAAAGCCAGGAAATTAAGCTTTCAGCCTTGGTCTATTTAAGGTAGTTAGTTTCCTCTGGGTAGATAATAGACAATTAAAACTCCCCAGCATGAGTTAACCTTTCCTGAAGCAGCAGGCGTGCAGCAGGCTTCCGTGGGAAGCCCCATGTAGCAGCAAGGCAATAGACACACTCCTCCGCACGGCCGCTCCCCGCTCCGCACCKTGATTAACGGGCTGTTGAGCTCGGGGCTGACAGCTGCTTCCCACCTCTCTGTCTCCAGCATCTCAGATGCTCAGGGATGATCCAGACTTAAACACGCCAGCCCAAAAGGAACGACTGCTTTGTTACAAAGCATCTCCATGTCTTTGAACACTGATGATGTTTCCCGCATTGGATAGAATAATCCTGACTGCAATGAAGAGGTTCATCTAAAATCAGAAGAAATRGGTTCTCCTCCCAGCTCTACCACAGCATCTTACATGTGGCATTTCAGCTCCTGAAAATGAAGAGGATCCTTCCAATATGTTTTCCTGATAGGCCCCTTGAGACTGGCAGCTCATTAAAACAGAATCTAGCTTCTTACTTTGAAATACAGAAAGCATCCTGTGCTTGGGAYCTCATCCTAGCAAGTGTTTCTAGACACTGCAGTAACACAGACTGAAATAGTAAGGTGCAGTGGAGAGAAAGGAGATCCAAGGAGAAATGTTGGATAACTTGTGGCACTCCCCACCAGCTGGCTACCAGTCCAGTGAAGATGCCTTCCAACCACCACGAGCAAATTCCAGGCAWACATTCTTCCATTTAGGCCTTACTTTTCTGACTTGTGCAAACTATAATCCTCAGTCAAGCCTGTGACATTGCACATTGATGAGTCCCTCTCTGCCTGGGCCCACARTGTGGTATCTGAGAAAGGGGCTGAGGCTTCATTAGCGTGTTCAATCTACCTGTAATTGCAGGAGCCATTAGACTGCAGAGAGCTCCCGCACTCTGCTCTGAAGATTGTAATGATACCTCTTGTTTTGCTTTTCAGCTATTATTTTGGTAATGAATAAAGCGTATGGAAACATTCTGCTTTACAGGGGAGTGATGAGCCAGAGTGGAGACTACAGAGCAAGGAGGGACTGGAAGGTTATGAGAAAATGCATTTTGCGTGCACATTAAGGCCTTTTAGGATTTTTAACTAAGAAAAATGATTACAAATCCATTTTATTGCATTAGGAAACATTCCTTATGTCCCACCTGGGCCAACCACAGTAATTCTGCTATGCCAACTCCAAATATTCTGCTGAACAAGGAACAGGTAGATGGGTGTTTCAAGGGATGAAAGGAATGAAAAAGAAAAAAGAGAGAGAGCAAGTGAGTAACCTTAGTGTTCACTGTTATCAGCAACTCACAAGAACTGCACTTGTTAAGCTGTGATCTGTCTTGTTAAACACARAGCTCAGCCTCCAATGTGCAGCGCCACGACACCACCTCCTAATTATGGGTCTTTCCAAAGCTGTTTCAACTGAATGCTGCTTGTCAGCCCTCTTGGAAGCAGAGGAAGTGTTTGTAAAGAGAAAGGCACTCCTTGGTTTGTTTCTTCTTGAGTTTCAAAGGAGGAGGTGTAATTTTAATTGTTCTACGATCAGGACTTGTCAGGGGCACAGAAAAGATTCAAACACCTTTCAAACACAAGTGGGTTTTGTGAAGTGTAGGGCTCAAGGGATGAGGACTGACTCCGCCTCTGCCGCAGATTTCCCAGGTTCCTGGGCTAAGTCCTGCCCTTTCTTTGTCCTCCGGTGATGAGGTTGTCAAATGTGAGTGAGCTGTCTCGGSTAATGATCCCAGTCAGCACATTGTTTCCTTCAGGAAATGGAGCTAAGTAAGAAGGGAAGAAGAGGAGAGGGAGTTTACAAGCTACACAACATGAACAGTGCTGTGCTCATTGCAACAGCTCTTCATGCTTCTTCTTTTTTTTTTTTTTTTTTAATCATCACACTCTCTGTCCATATTTTTAAGGCACTTGCAGTTTTGGAGTGGCATACAGTATAATTGAATAGATGGGCAGTACTATCTATTTATAATGCACTCACTTTCATAGCAAGGTGCTGTTTGTTTTTGTGCTTCYAGTGTCTTTGACCCAGAACATCATCAGCCACTGCTGCTTACAGAAAAACTTGATGAATAACAGAGTGGTAACAGGAATACAACTCTGGTATCCTGTACCAACCCGGTTCATTGCCGCATCCTTAATAAATAAGCAAAGAAATCCCAACACAAATGTTCTTGTTAATTGGGACTGAACTATATACACTAGTCAAGCACTATATATGCAGCTGGTTTGCTTGACAGCTTCTGCACGAAGCAGTGAACATTTTAAAGCTGATGTTCCCTCACGATCAACTCAATGCTTCAAACACAGGTAACAAATGAGTGTTTAGTCCTGACACCTTAGCAGGTCCCATCTCTGCTGTGGGGATCAGTGCCAGGAGCGAAAAAGCCATCTCAGCTCCACCACCCATGGATCCATCAACAACAAGCCTGAATTTGGTCAAGGCAGAGTGGGCAGAGCTTGTAGTTTGTAGCAAGGGGAAGTTTGTAGAGTAATTTCGAATGATGGGCACATGGGGAGGGCTCCAATGCGGGACCTGTCAAGCAGCACAGCCCCAGCTGCGGTGGGAAAGGCCACCTCTCCTCAGCTCCTCTGGGTAAATCGGACAGGTTGGGTGCTCAGCCGCGTTTGCCTGTGAGGTGGGTGGCTGAGGAGGAGCTGTGCAAAGCCACAGCCTCACAAGCACTGGGCCTGTCTCTGGGGAGCTCAGCACAGGGCGACGGTCTGAGCCGGGAGATTCCGTACTGCTTACTGTAAAAGAATTAATACTTCATTGGGAGCGAAAAAAATGGAGCTGTGCTTCTTTCTGGCATCATAGTGATCACTACGATTTCTGCAAGCTGACAAATTCCACTGAGCCTTTGAGACTGGTAATTAAACTATTTATTACTGGAAAGGGGGGACAAAGGGRAAGTGCAAATTGAATCGTAACTAGGTTCATTGTCTCAGCACTGAACACAATTACAACTGATGCTCAGGACACCTTCAATTTTCACCATCATTAAACGGGGAAATATTTCAACCGTTTATTGAATAAAGCCTCAAATGAGGCCTTTGTTTCAGGAAAAAACTCCTCCAGTGCAGATTCACCCATTTGGGCTGCAGTGCCCCAAGCTGAAGCTGTTACAGCTTGAGTCAATTGAGGGAATGAGCCAAATTTGGTTCTTTCTTGGGCTTTTAGTGACTCTCCCAAAACATCATGCTTGCCACATCCTGTGAGAGCAGAAGGGTTAGGGTGAACTGGGATGAACTGACAGACGTTTCCTTGGAGAGGATGTCCAGTTTTACTGGCATCATGACCTCCCCCGCTTCATGAAGTTGAAATGTTTTTAAGGTTGTGGTGTATCCACARCACATTTTAAAAACTGAATATGTGTGGTAAAATATTTTGCTAAGGCCATAAAACAACCTGAGATCAAAACATGGAGAAAATGTAAGTGCAGTGGAAAGAAAAAGAAAAACAATACTAGCAAAAAAAAAAAAAAAAGAAACCTACTAGTTATTGCTATGCCAAAATGAAATATATTGTGATATATTTAGCTGGGGCCACAGAACCCAGAGGACTGCCTATCTGTCTAGGAAAGTTCCTAGACACCAAGATCTTTCACTTCTCACCTGCTTTCTGTGACTGCCTCAAACATCCCAGACACCTCAGGGAAGACGTCAACACCTTCTACACCAGTGCATGATAAGAGTCTCTTGTTCTAATGTGCCCTCATTTCAGAGAGCAGAGTCGTTCTTAGAAAGCTGGGCCAGGCCACCTCCAGTCAAGCCTTGGCTTTGGCACTGCTCCACTGGGAACCCTGGGCAGACATTTCATTGCTTCACGCCTCTGTTTCCCCATCTGTAAAATACTGGTCTCACTGGCAAAGCACTTTTGATGTGCATGAATTCAATTAGGAGCACAATGACTGCCTCTCATTTTGTCTGCTGTGCAGTGAACCAACCTCTTCATGACCTGGTCCTCCATTCCCAGYGCAAGCTGCAAACTTCCTACCTGCTGCCCAGCATTTGTACATATCCCGTAATGACAGCCCTTCCTGGTCCATAAGTCCTCATTTCCCRACCTTTTTCCTCAATATATCAGTGCTGACTGTATTTTCAGACGTACTTTTAAAACTGAGCTCTAATGAGCCGTGAGCTCATGTGAACCTTTTTTCCTACTGCTCTTAACTTCATCAGCAGCAAACTCTAGAGGGTGCAAAGACAAGCCCTAAATCCCTTGTGTGGCCTTTTGCCTGTGTTAAGAGATTAATTCCAGGCAGATCCCAGTTTCCGTAGCAGCCTGAGGTGCTTCAACCTGAGCCTGCAGGCTTAGCCCACTGCTATGGGCTTCCAGGGAACATTTTACACTCCTGCTGCCTATTTGATAGGAGGATTGACAATTTCACAGATTCTTTCACTTCTGTCTGCCTCAGCCTCCTTCTCCTCATTACCACCTGCAGAGAAGTAAATGAATTTGCAGTGAGGAGGGTCTTCACTGGTCAAGTGCATTTAAACTGCCAGAGCCTCCTGCACGCTTGACAGGTTGGCAGCGCTACAAAGCCGACTAGGTGACGAGTGACACCTCGCAGCGGGAGAGCCATCGGTCCCCAGCAGCCGCGCTGACCTTGGGCAGCCCACGCGGACCTCCCGCCGCGCCRAACACAGCGGAGGCGCCGGCTCCTGCCACGCAGGGACACGAGGGGCGAGTCCGCTTCGGTGTGCGCCTCGGAGCGCCGCTTCTGAGCCAGCCACGGGGCAGAACTAATGCAGGCTTCTTTTCCCCCCAAGCCAGTGTCAATCAGCTGATACCCAAACACTGTCATTACTGATTTTTTTTTTTGGCTTGTGAGCATAAAGAATGCTCTCTTGGAAAATAGCTAGGAAGGGGAGCAAAAAAGCAACCGGCTTGCAGGTGTGTTTATTTGGCACAGCCAAACATTACTTTGGAGGGAAATACAGTGGCTAAGAAATCCAGGGCCCTTTCTGGAAACAACTTCTCAGCCTCTGCACCAAAAAAAAATCAATATCTGAACACCAGTAAATAGTTCAGAGGCACCGGAATTTGCCATAAAAAGCACAGGTTGAAATGGGTAAATTGTGACTGAGGAGGGACGTGACTCAGCCTCACTTCCCTCCTTCATGCCCAGAACCTAGGACAAGTATAAGGCTTAAAGGCACTTCTCTTCCTCAGAGCCAACTTTGGTGGTGATGCCCGTGCTGCTTGCTTCTCTTTGCAGCCCACAAAATGCTACTGGTTTCCCTGTCCTCTGAGTCAGCTGGGATATCCAGGCTTTTTGATTTTTTCCTTTTTTTTTTTTTTTGTCTTAATACCAGATTTTAGAAATATATTTTCTGGAATTCAACCTAAGAAAAAATTGCTTTTCAGAGAGATTTCCTTGCTTTTCTTTCATTTTTTTTTATATGTCTTATTTATGTTGGTTTCAGCAGGTATTGCTGAACTTTGTAAACTTTCCTACTTTTCTCTCTTTTTAACCTGCCTCCAGCTTCTCAGCAGAGAGACCAGCATATTTGCCTAGGAACAGAAGCATACGGTCCCATTTCCCTCTCAGTGCCCGAAGGCTCGCAGTAGGAGCAGGGAGGAGGTTTTGGGGCAGGGTCTGGCATCTCCGGGCAGTCCCGCTCCCTGCCCTGCTCCCGCTTGCCGTTCGGGGGAGCGGTTCTAATCTCGCGTGGGTGGAAATGAGGAGCTGCAGCCCTGAAGCGAACTCTGCAATGGAAACGGCCGAATTTCACCTCTGTGCCACCCCGCAGAGGCTGCCTGTGCTGAATAATAAACCTTGCAGGGCCCCTGGCACCTTAAACACCATCCTCTGTGGATGCAGTGAGTGTTTCTCAAATGGAGAAATCAGAATAAAAGCTCTGGAGGCTGTTGCATCAAGATCTAAGCAGTTACGGTTTGCCCACCTCTGTCTCTGCAGACAAGTGACTTAATTTTCTGCTCTTTGTTCACCGTCCGGTTTGTGTGTAAAATTCCCCAAGCAGCCCCATTTTTAAAATATTATTTAGTATTCCTGGAATGAAATTTTGAGAGGAAAAGTGCTTATAGTSGCTGAAGTAGTGACTGAAACTGAAAAGGCATCTAGATCTTGTGTATATTTAATGCTTCAATCAAAAATACAGTCTCCACGTCTTGTTTTTAAAGGCAGAGAAGCTCTGATTTTTGCTGTGCTGTGTGCTGGAGCTTGCAGTATGAAAAAGAGAAAGGAATTGGGGAAACTATCATAACCACTTAATTAGCTGCTAGATTAGCCGCTATAGCAGAGCAGGATTTATCTGAGAGACAAATGGGATTTCAAATTTCCGCCTTASAGTTTTATGGTTCTCAACATGAAATAAAACAAGTAAAATAACCCAGAGTAAAACACCAGAATAGGTTTTACATGATGGGTGCTTTCCCTTCCTTCACTCACCATTTTTGCTTGCCTCAACCAACCCTTCAAGTTAACTGAGTGCTTYCTAAAACTTTTCCAGTCTGAAACCAAAAACGAGGGGAGACATTGAGGTAACATTTAGACAGTAAAAAGCTGCGGAAAGTTTTCAGTAACAATCTGCAGAAAGTTTTCATGTTTTTGGCATGAGTAACCATAGCATACTGGGGAGGTATCTGTGAATCATGAACTGGCTTCATTTACCCCAGGGCGCGCAGAAGATGTGGCCTCAGAAACRTGATGTGGAAGGTCGAGGGCAGCGACCTGATGCCCCAAAACTATGTTTTCTCATCAGTTTTCGATGAGCACAGTGGTGACACTCCTCCCTCTCTCTGTATTTGCTCTTTTAAGACGTTGCACTCAGGTCATGGTGTCTAAAAGCAGATCACCATGCGTCCTGGTCCATCTGTACTGCCTGCTGTCGATGATGTCTCATCCACCGGGAGCACAGAAAGTCCAGATTGCCTGTAAATTATCCTGCAACCTTTCTGCCTCTGTGAATACGTTGACCATTGCACTGTAATTTTCCCCGTATGCTGCAACCACTCTGCTTTTCTCACATGCAGTGGCTGTATGAGTAATTCATCCAGTATTTTGTAGTGGGTTCAGTTCTGCATAGCACCCTTTGAAACAGCCTTGAAAAGCAATATGGTAATAACACTTTTATGATGCTAATCTGSTTTATGCCCATCTGTGCCCCTTATAAGTCAAAGGATATACATTGCTCCTACTCCTTGATTTTATAATGCAGATGCAGCAAGAGGAGAGGGCCTCACCTTTCATAGATCGACAGGGGCTGGAACCAAGCCAGTCATGAGCTGAGGGGTGCYAAGAGTATATGAGCCTATTTCAGAGCTATGTGGCTAGGCATCTAGGCTGGACTCCTGAGAGACTCGTGCTCAGCAATAAAATTTATTTTCAGTATAAGGTAAAACATGTAGATATTTAGATTTTTTTAGCTAAATGGGTGAAATCAATGTCTTGGCTTTACCCTTAAACTAATCTCCATCTTTCAAGTCCATTTTCTAACCTGTAACTTTGACGGGCAAATACACAAATAAAGTATTGGGGTTTTTTTCTCCTTTTTTTTCTCAATTCAAAATTCTATTTTGCAGTATTAATATGGCTTTGTTTTCCCTTTCTCACTATGCTTCTAAATAYCCCTATCTGCTGAAGCGCATCTGACACAGAAGATTGCTCCACACAGTGATGAATCGAGTCTATCTAGTCCCAAATCTTCCCTCCTTGCCTCAGACCAAAAGCAGATTTCTAAGGGAAGGGATATGTAATAACACTTTCTCCAAGGACTCTCCCATCTTCCTCCAGCAAAAGGCTTCATATGCTTTGTATTGAATTTTTTTGCAATGAAGAAGTTTGAAAATGTGCATTTTTTTCTCTTTTATTCCTAGGTGGAATTGTTTTCTCTCTGTCTTCCATACAACCTTCTTTCTGTTTGTTTTTTTCTTTGAAGTCATCCTTGCTGAGAAAGGAAAATCAGCTTGGCTAAAAAATACTTCAGGCAGAGAAAACAGAACAACTGGAAATTATCAAAAGATTTTTAGAGGTCTGATGAGTATTTCCTTCGTGCACAGACTGGAGGTTCTGTCATACAGTCTTATTCATCCAGAAACATGTCCATTGCTGCCTTCTAATTTAAAACTACTCTCTTGGATTTTAATGTTTTGAAGAATCCAGTCTGGTCTCTCTATTGTTCATAATCATTATTTCTATCAACAATTTTGTAATGCCATTTGCTAAGCCTTTCACTCCAAAATACTTAGGAAATGACTTGCTGAAAAGAAATAGGTAAGAAAGGGTTAGTGTGTAGCTTAGGAAAACTAAGATAGCAAAGTAGCAGCAAAGTCTGGGCCTGAAATAATTAATGAAGAAAATGATCCCTCTGAAATGCATAGGATGCCTCCAGTTCCTATCAGCTTCCGCCTGACCAAAAGCAAGCCTGTTTCTTGCAAAATGTCCTTTAGTGCACTGATTTCTGCATGCTGGACTTAWGGTACTGCCTTTATGACAGATCCCTGAATGCACAGAGACAAGAAGCACTTAAAGAATCACTTAGTAATTTCCTTTCGGGCTCTGGCTATATTTAGGAGAAAACTAAGGTAGATGAGCAAATTTGACAAACATGAGGATGCCCTATGCCAGTGCCAGCAGGCGTAAGCGCAAGAAGAAAATGATGGGCAATACAACACTAGCTGTTAAACTCTGAACGAGCCTGAATGCAATTCTCTGAAATGAATCTATTTATTTCCCTTATTCCCAAAGTGGAAAAGGTCGCTGTGTCTAAAGAGAATGAGGGAGGAAGAGCACTATGTGTAGTTGAAGTTTTGTTCATCTGCCTTTTGCATTAGTCAATCAGTTTTTACGGCGAKGTTAGGAGGAGTTGGTGGCACAGCCTCTTCACTGCAGTGAAACAATAGGGTTTTTGATGAAGAAAATCCACACATGGRTTGACTGAAAGATTTTATGGATTTGTAGAGTTTGGGGATTATCATTGTTTCTAATTAATAAAAGCTTGAAGGATTTCCATGGATTTTTTTCACGTGGAATTTCTATGCTCCATTTCAAAGCAAGCTTATTAGTCCTGATTGCTCTTGACAAAAATATAGGTGTTTACCTTAACTCCAAACTTAACTGAACTTATCTTCAAAGTAGTTTTAAATAAACGAATTTCAAACCTTGAAATATCTTCTAGACTATTATATACTTGTTTTACTAAGWGTTTCTRGCAAAATGCTTTTTCAAAATCCACTGTAAAATTTAAATATATTTTGTCTTGTATGGGTTTTTTTGGCAGGGGGTAAGGAGTAGCTTGCTTTTTCCTTTTTGGCTAAAAACTCAAACATTTGTAGTGCTCTAAGCTGAGGGTGATTGATTGTTTCTTTCCTCTGAAAAGCTCTGAACAGACAGCTGTAACCCTGAACATGTATCCAGAGGATTATGATATAACTAGTAAGGGAGGACCTGGTGGTGGGGAGGATTTTAACTCAGGAAACTMTCTTCAGCATCCTCTGTGACTGCCTGGAAGGCATAAAACCACATGCAAAATGCTGTAGTGATATCTGGCTGTGCCCAGGATGAAGTACAAAAAATATATTGTCTTTGCACCACAAGCAATTGGCTGAGGTTTTCCACTTGCCCAAACAAGAGTCCGGATCTGAATTACCTCAAGGTCCTGGTGACATCCTCGCAACATGGATGTCAGAATTCATAATTCTGTGACTGAATTTCCTTTTATTTTTCCTCCTCCCTCTGATGTGCCTGGCACAAAGGAACACAAAAATATATTGTCCCAAGAGACCTGACTACAGCATTCTCTGTGTCTGCAGAATATGGGTTTATGTTACACCTTAAAATCTGCACCACGCTTTCGCTTCTTCCACAGACTCTTGCTCACTTCTTGAGGGGTTCTATAAAAAGCCCTCTTAAATTTGTCCATTTATTGCTCAAGAAATATTGAAGCTGCRAAAGAAAGCCAGGCAGTTCAAAGTTAAGGCAAATGCAGAGTCCACTGTAGATACAGATGTTGCTGAGACTTCCTGAACAGTGGGTGATGGTACTTCAGTGTGCTGTCGTCACATTGTGTCCCTTTATATCTTGCATTTATCACCTCTTTTCAGMTGGTCTGTGTGCCACTGTGAAGCACCATCCTCCCCAGGCTTTTTTTCCCGTGCTGTTTGTAAGGACCATGTTGCAAAGGGCAATCTTCAAGGAGGGACTTTTCTTTACGCACACACTTTTTTTTTCTGCAATTCCTGCTGAGCAAAATAACACATCCACTAGAAACGGTGTTCCYTGCAGCCATCAAAAATTCTCCTCACATGCACCAACAGAGAGGAAGTACTTATTCTTTCTGTTGGCTTTGCCACAAATCAGTGGAGGCAGTTATTGCTGGCTGACAGGGCAATTGAAGGAAGGTGTTTTTCAGAGGTGGTACTAAAAGGATGTTGACCCTTGATATAAACTACTCCATAATAGCTTTCTTATCAAGACTATGTGCCAAACAGCAAAGGTCTCCGTGCAACCACAAATCAGTCAGGGGTCCATCTTCTATTTCTATTCTTCTGGAAAACACAACTAAAGAGAGCAACATGTTAGAATAACGAGGTAAGTTACCTAACTGATGCTTAAAAGAGGACCTATCATGTTAAACTTGATCACATACAACGATAAAGAGCACTAGTTCTGTAAATGACTCACGCTGAAGGCCTGGACAAAGCAGTAGCTGTATTTAGACCCATAATAACTGGTCTCCAAACTGTGCTGCAGCGATGCCACACTTAAAGCTTGCATCCTACCTCCACATCTGAATTTCCACTGAGGTCACAACTACCCATTTGCACACTCCATAATCTTGGGTCATAACCACTGTCTTAGGGAATGATTAGAGAACTCAAATGCTGCATGTGGCATTTTTTGGTCCTCTAAACATCAGCAAATTTCAGCTTAGATAATAAGATGACAGAAGCCTTGAGTACGTGGTTCTGGGGAGAAAAGGATGGGGTTTTGTTTGAGGGAYGACTACCTGAGATAGGCTGGAGTAACTTTTTTAGACTTGCTCCTGTGACCCCCCCACTTTTTTTTTCCTGCCTGCAAAGCCACATCTTAATTTGTTTTGTCTAAGAAAACAGGGTCTGTAAACTCATCAGTCTGAAAGTCCATAGTTCCACGCACCTGAGACAAAAAACTTTGAAAGCAGTAGTTAACTCCAACCAAATCTGGCAGAGGAGCCGAGCTCTCAAATCCCCATGTATGAGCTCCAGGAACACCCAGAGCCATGTAAAGACAGGACAAGCCCATGGGTGTCCTCACTGATGAAAACGCTGCAGAATGAGCACATTCTTTCCTCAACACCAGACAGCTCAGCCACAATTTGCAAAGCTCTACAGATGCGATTTCACTCATTCTGCTGCTCTCAGTTATTTTTATTTATCTAAATAAGCACATGTGATGAGCTGCTCAATAGGAAACTTGGGCTGGGTGACATTCATGAGCAATCAGCTTCTCAATGAAGCTGGGACAAATGGGTATGTGATTAAGGTGGACACTCAGGGAAAAGAAAGTGAAATTTCATCATCATGTCAGCTTCCTGCTGACAGGGTGAGCCAGACACTTCATTTTTGTCTAGCTATTCTGTTGTCTGTATGCAAAAATTAGAAACAGGCACATTCAAGCAGAAAGAAGAATTTGCAATAAATGATGCATTTGACTTTGGTCCTTTTCCTGACTTACAAAACGATTGTGAAGAGACTATAGTTTGCACTTTTGAATGTTTTTAGCGTGTATCCTCCAAGATACTTCCTTTGGTAACCCTGCCACCTTCTAACTGCTCCTACTAAAGTGAGTAAAATGTTTCTGAGAACCTAAACTCAGAATTGTCTGCCTACCATTACATTCATCCTCAACCACAGACAGAAATAAGTAGCTCCAGACCCCAAATTCTTTGTTTAAATGAAAAACTGTATTTGCGCGTCTGATGAACACGTTCAGAAATTTCTTAACATGTTGCCATAAGCAACCTAATGAAATTTCAGTTAATATTCAAGAATAGTGACATAAATATATCTGCCAGTTGTTGTTAAATTAATTTCACTTCAGCACATATCTTGCACGTCAGGTGAACACCTAACATTGTCTCTTGACTTACCATATTAACAACATGTGTGAGTAGATTGGCTATGCAACTTCAAGCCCATCTAAGATTCTAGAAAGACAGTCTGTCCAGGAGGAGGCAGCTACTAGATTTCTTTCTAGCTGCGTTATCTCTTTATCAAATTGATTCTAGGATCAAATTATTTAATGGTATTACTAAATGTAAACATATTTAAACACATTCTCAATTTTGCTTCTTCAAATAAATTTGGCACTCCCTTCTGTGAGGTAGTAAACCTGAGTTCCATAAAGTTTAGACTGAAAATGAACCTGAAGTCAAAGAAAGTCACTTATAACAAAGAAGGGAAATGAGACCTATGGAAGCATTACACATTCCTGAAGTGATTGTGTCTTTTATTTTGTATCACTTACTTTCACACTGTCCCACTCAGCCCAGTTCCCTGCAATTCAAATGGTCCTTGACCTACTCTGCCAGGAATGCCAGCCCAAGGCCAATCCATGCCACTAACTACATGGGAGGTTTAGGATCCCAACGTACTGATCTACTGGCCAGCTAGGCTTCCTTTGGGGTTGTTTTTGCCTCCATGGTGCATTGAAGGGCTAGATAAGAACTGGCTGCTACATGTCTTAACTTTCAGCAGTTTAGCCCACYAAGTAGCAAAGCAGTGCTGATTGCTGCTGTATTCCTAGAAAAGTTTTCTCCTGAAAAGCCACTGACGGACTGCCAGTGAAAATGAAGTCAGGTATAAGAAAACACCTCCAMAAATCAAACTCTGGGTAATCCCAGGACACCAGGCAGTGTGAACATTGGCTGCTGCAGAGCTGGGAGGAAGTCTAAATTTTAATGGTAATGAAGGTGAGCGGAGAAGAATAAATACTGTCAAAGTCTGCTAATTATGAAGAGAGATGGATGGCTGCTGTAAATCAGTGTGCTGTGGGGAGAGAGTCTTGAGACAGATTAAGTTATTATTCATACCGGGCTGTTCAAATAAATCAATAGAATGCCAGCAGCAGCAGGTTCCATTTTTGTTTCATTTCTTGATTTATGGATTATGCCTTTGGTCTTTTTCTTAGAATCCCCTTCTGCTTTATTCCGAACAGGTAGATATAACCTAATCTGAATCACCAGATACTTCCTAGAGCAAAAAGATTTTCATAAGCAGCCCAGAGAAAATGCAGCATTTCTGAGGAACAGGGCTGTAATGTGAATATTCACAGTACAAGCTGGGGGTTTTATTTATTTCTAAATCTTTCAAAGTAGTCTTTTCATTGCTCTTTGCTTCCATACTCCATCTGAATAGTAAGGATTACAAGAGTAATTTCTTGCATGTTGTTCAGTCCGATCTCCTAAGGAAATAACAGGCACACCGTGCGTCTGCTAGCCTTTATGCTTCAGATTTTGTAATCTCTTCACCTGTTTCAACCAAAGTTGTTGAAGGACAAAGGTCTCAGGAACACTGAGTTCCTGGTGTAATGAAAATAGGAGGTTGARTGGAAAACTCAAAGTGTTCTCCTCAGGAAAATATAGCAGCACCAGCTCAGATATATTATTAACAGGGAAGAATCTGCACAGCACACAGCCAAGGACCCATGACCTAAGCACTACCACTCATAGTATTATTTGCTTGTCTATTTAGATGACAAATTCTSTCTCCTTCTGTGTTGATGTACTCTATATCATGTATCATGAGATTCTTTRGGCACTGCCATGGGATAAACAATCCACGATCCAGGGCACAATGATCAGAGATCCCATGATCCCATGTCAGGAAGTCAGAAAACATTGTATCACAGGTTTACCCTCTGCTCAAATTCATATGATACAGCCTTACCTACTGTACCAGCAAATATTCAATATCTAAAAATAGATAATGCTGTGAAATCTAGGTGGGCTTGGTGTCTACCAGCTTTCCTAATGATGGAGCAGGTGCAAGGCAAAAGGCTTAGCTTACATGGTCAACACGTGAACAAGCAGTGCCTACTCAACAAAACAGAGCAGGAAARGCATTTCAAGGATACCCTTAAGAGTTTGGCAGAGGACAGCCAGCAACTTTTGTTGAGGGCAGTCATAAACAGGCAACTTTGGGGCCCAGCCTGTTTTGAACAAGAAGAGCAAGCARACCGGTTGGGCACGTATAGCAAAGCAGAAAGCGGTTGTACACCCGCATTACCTTCAGGCAGGTGCTTGAATGTGCACCCGAGTGCTCCATCCACTCCCTGCAAACAATTGTTTAAAATCACATCTTGTGACATTTACAGCACACTTCTTGTAGGAACTACGACGTAGGCAACAGCAAAACTGGATGGAAAACATTTGTCTTTTACTAACTTGACTGAGTCATTCATACCAATACAAGAAGATACTGAAATGTATGTGCTGCTAGGCCCTTCTTTCCCARGTGCTGTGTTGTTTAGCAGTTGTAAAAAATGTTTTGTTCATTTTTGCAGTGTGGCATTGGGTGTTAAGATAGCCCATTCCCACTGGAGTATTTGCAAATCCAGTAATTGTACATTATTTCCTTCTTTTACCGCTGTTGTTGCCTGTGCACTGGTTCCACCTGTGGCTTTGGGCCACTTAAATTTGCGCTAGGGAGGGTTATCTTTAATGTTCTTCTCTCCAGTGGTTTGTTTGAAGCAATGTCCATATATCTTTGAGCCTTGCAAGTGAAGCAGCATGCAGCAGGGTTTAATTAAAGAGGAAATAAAAAGGGAAGTCTTTCCCTGAGAGCTGAGAGAGTTGCACACTGTCAAAGCTGATGGGCCAAGATTGATCGTCTGATGTTAACAGGCAGAAAAAGGAAGCTTTTAACAAGGGTGTGGGAAATATATTTCATTAGAGAAAACATCATTAAAAGGGCCATTTGCTTATAATCTGCTCAGATTTTTTTAATTATTCCTGTATCCAGCAGTGTTTTAAGTAATTCCCATCTTGACTCCTACTGTAAACTTGGAAGGCTTGGAAGGCAAAGAAACCACTYTTGTACTTCAAAGCTCCACACAGTGTCCCTTCCGTCTTTCACAAACCACTCGCATGGGACCTGATGTGCTCAGGCCATAGCTGTGCTACTTCCCTAAGATGCTGGATCTCTTCCTGGACTCTCTGTAGTTATTGCATCTCGTCTGATTACATGTAATTGTTTTTAAGCCATACTTATGGCTATAGTGGAACAAAAATCTATGTTTWCAAAGAGCTTTTAAGAAATATGAAGCAGAGAACTAAGAACGTGGCTGGYTAAAGTCCAACATGTTCCCTGAAAGTAACACTAAAGCAACGCCTTCATTCTCTGTTGCCATTTGTTTGTTCTAAAGGCCCTCTTTTAAAGACCGAAGGGAGGATCTACCCCCTTCCTCCCCAGGCAGGAAACTTCCACACTCCTGCRTTGCCCATACAAGCCAAATAACTATGTGATAAGTGAACCTCCAACTCTCGCTGTCATATGACTTAACGGCCAGTGTGACATTTTCTCTTGGTCCTTATCAGCTAATCAAATATCTCTGGTTTTTGTATCATTTCACAAATATTGCTTCTTCCCTAGGATCATTTTAGCTGCATAACAATGACCCATAAGTGCCAATTGTAATATTCGGCTGACCTTCAAGGTAAATTGTGCTTTGCATTTGCCTTAGACACTTTTGCTGGAACATAATCCTCTGTCTAACATAAATGATCATTTCCAAAGAACATAATGGTTTTGAGTGCAGACAATAACTGGCAGCAATTTGCTTCATGAGCAATTTTATTTACATCAACAGCAGCAGAACTAAATTGAAAGGTCTGCTCTTTGACTGTGGCTGTATCCCTGCTAACGCCAAAAGTCTGTTCAGCTTCAGGRAATCAATTCACCTTTGATTTAGTCCTCTGTATTATTAACACAAGAATAATACAGAATATAGATTTCCTGCCCAGATGAAATGTGAATGTCTTTCTTCATGCCAAGGCAAGCACCACCCAAATTATTGAGAAATAACCATTTGATGGAGGGACAGAGCATCTTTCAGAAGGGCTGTGGACAGGATTCATACAAATGGAGCACGCTGGGGACCTACCATGCAGCAGTTCTCCAGCAGCCCTGTGGTRTCACGTTGTGCACCTATTGGGTTGTCCTCACTGCATGTCGAAGGTGGCCCAGAGATAACTCTCAAGGTCAGACTGACCTGCCTCATAGACTGCAAAGCAAGGCCTGAAATGTGCCTGGATTAGCAGAAAGCAGATCAGGCTTTGCAAGGGATAACCTCAAAGATGGGAAGGCCATAACTCATCTTTCAAATGCCAAAGGTCAGTTTTCCAAACAAAGTCATTAAATTGCACGGTCTAAACAGGCTTCTCAGCTGGACCAGTGCCCGTTGGACAGCAGGGACAGGGTGGGATGTCTTAGGCTRCACGGCTTTCTCTAAATATCCATTCCTGAGTGGACTTCATGACTGGGGAAAGGAGACTGCTCTGATGCCAYATAAACTGATGCCAGTCCTTGAAAACTGTTCTGCTTAACATGGCCATATATTTTTTCCTYAATCAGAAGGATACATTCTGAAGTGCTGTCCAGATATGAAAGGAGACAGTTCATGACTTTATTTGAARAAATAAGAAACCCTAATGTACTCCCTCTCTCAAAGAAATTGCAAATTAAGTAGAAAGTAAACAATGCATAAACATGACTATGGATAATGCTCACATGGAAAAGAGGATAGACTTTAAGCCACAAACAATGTTGATTCAATGTATCAGGCTTGGATGTTATTCCAATAACAGCAACCATATTTTTGCTTCCGTTCTATAAATCTCCTTTAAAAATCAGCTTACTTTGCAAAAAGAARCTGTACAGCTCTGAACCAAGGGGTCTTGAATCTCAGCACTCTGTGCCTTGTGGCTACATATTCTCTGGAACATTCATAATAAAGAGATGAGCTTCTGCTAACATGCTGTCAGTTTGTGTCTGCACTATAGCAGAAACTTAACATTTGCTGAGATGTGACCTTGATGTTCCTGTGATATATAAAATCCCAAGACTTCCTCTAAGATGCCTACATCTAAATAGTGAAGAGAAGAATTATAGAATCCATCATGAATCACTCAAGAAGAAAGAAAAAGTTACGATGTCCACTTTATGTGAGACAAGTGGAAGCACAGAATGGATTAAATTAGTTAGCCAAGGTCTTTTTGTAAGTATGTGCTGGAGCATTTTAACTGTTAACCTAATATATATATATTTTTATATATATATATATATAAAGTCTACATCTTTGAGCCAGACCTTAGTAACAGTAGGTGCACTGACTGTACTGCAGCTATTACAATTTATTTCCATTGAATATTTGGTAATTTATTATGTCATTTCCTCATCACTACATTTAGATTTTGCTATAATGAAAGTCTGTGAAGAAATAAACTCAGCCAAATTCAGGCTAWCAGAGCCACAACAATCTGCCATTGCTAGGAGAACACTAACACCATTGCTAGGAGAGCACTAAAGAAATATTAAGGGCTTGAGAGGTCAGAAGAAAGCAAGCAGGTTTCATTATGAAGGCTGAGAAAGGGAAAGGAAGTCTGTCTCAAATGTCTCTCCAGCAGCCCTTTGGATTGTCACCAAGAAGACTTAAGAGTCTGCAAGTGCTCTCTGAACTCTGTCACAGGSAGTGATTGAGAGCTGGTGGCCCTGGTGTGAAGGTGACATGCAGCAAGGAAGAGAGCAAGAGAAGGAGCCCAAYGCAGCAATGATGTTAGCACATACAGTCATGGACTGATTTATGGCCTTAGCTACTAATGTCTCWTGTTCTGGAAAAGGACAATGAAAATAACTGTTAATAAAAATAAGTACTGCTTAATTCAATAGTGGCCTAATGAAAAATGTATAGGAAAAATATCTTACTGCGTTTCTTCTTTTTGCTTCAGAAAATAGACAAGTAGTCATAAAAATGTCAATGGGAGWGAGGAACATAAGTGAAAGTAAGGAAGCAAAGGAAGCATATGGGGCTTATGAGCGGCCCCCCAGGTCTCTTTGGTATTATCTTGAGGACAAGTTCACACCACTGCATGGGTACGACCCAGACAGGCCTGGACCTAGCGGCAGCGAGCTGCCAGGCCTGTCGGAGTGACCACAACCCCACGCTAACACGCAGCTGCACTAGCCCGTCTGCTGGTAGCGGCAGCCAGTTCAGTGTTCCCTTGTGCCKGGAGAGGTGGCCACGGCACAAGGCGGGTACAGCTAAAGCAGGAAGAGAAGAGGAGGAAGAATGAAGCAAGGAAACACAAACCTGCCTTGAGGAAGAGGGAAGAGGTAGCCAGGAAAGAGCTTGAAGCACAGGACTCAATACAATGACTTGGTCASCATTGCACATGGTCATTAGACTGGGTCCTGCACCTCGTTCTGAGGAAGCGCAATCTGGAGYTGTTCCTTCTCTGCTTAGGGTGGGAGCTGCAAGGAGAAGTTCTTGGAGAGCTTGTTTTTCCCTTGAGTACAAGCTGCCAGACAGGCCTCGGAGCTAACAGCTCAGGAATATGACCCATAGCCCTGCACTCCTTCACCTTCCTAGTTTCAATCTAGAGTACTAAAACATCACCTGTATTAGTTCAAAGGACAGCTATTAATTTAGTTACATCCCTGCAGATTCAGATTTCATCRAAATGTTTAGGAAGGCAAGTCAAAGCCATCTTTTTTCTTTAACACCATTAATATTTTCTACCTAAACACAAACGGTATTTGCTTGCTTTCTCAATGACTGCTTTTATTTTTATTTTTTAGTTCAACTCTGTCATCATTCAGCCACTCTTCYGATGTGAAGACTCTGACAAAGAACAGAAAGAGATTTACAATAAATGCCTCCAATCTAAAAGTAGAAAAGAACAGCACGAACAAACGATGTCCAAGTTAGGAAGTCCACTATAATTCAGTGCAAGATGATCATGGTTTCACAGTGGGAAAGAAGACATATGTCCTACCCTTATAACAGGACATTCTGCTATCACAGATTGAATATGTATTCCTATAGAGAACCTTTTCCTCCATCAGGCCTTCAATTTAAAGGGTTCTCCTGTATTAAGGAGTGGTGTTCATGTCTCTGCAATGCTGCATGATTTAGACATTAGATGCAATCAGATCTGTTAAGGRGTTCGGTTTAATAATCCACATCTTCTTTCACTTCATTTTCTATTTATTGCCACAGTATGCAGCAAATATGAGGCATTTCATGAGTAACAAGATTCAGAAAGGAGTGTGTGTTTGTATATATTATATATATATATATAAAAGACTGGAGGTGCTTTTGTTTTGCTGGTTTCACACAGTTCATGATGGGACACTCAGCACAGCATGTGGTTCACAGAGCTGTGCTCATTCCAAGAAGAATACAGTGAATGTAAAACAGGTTTATAATCTGCGAGATACAGCTCAAGTGCCCTGCTTTCATCAAATAGGTCCTGGAAAACTTCTGTTTTTCTTCTTTTTCCCCTCTCTGTCTTTAACAGAAAATAAACACACACACCAAATTATGATTTTTTTTTTTTTTTTTTTTTTTTTGCATCTTGTTAAACTACTTTAGGAGGAGGCAACCAGAACCATTCCTGTGCATGCAGAAGCTTTAACCTACCTACCAGCAAAGAACAGTCTCATGCCCCAGAAGGTTAAAACTCAGATGCAGGAAAACATTTCAGGATGGCTGAATCCTCCAAGAGCTATAAAAAGGGGGATGTGTTCTCTCAGCCAAGCCATGCCATAAATACATCTAAGAGTTATTTTGCCTCACATTCCCATTCCTTCACCTCCGGCRGTGACATTCAAAACAACTTTGACATTCCTCCACAAAAAGCTTTAATAAATACCTCCCCGAGCGTCRCTGCCGATAAAAGGCAGCGTTGCTYGGTATTGATGCAGAAAMGCAGGCTGAAGGGAGGTGCAGGGCGGTCCATCTGTCCCCCTGCACTTTGCTCTCATGCTCTGCATTGCCAGGGTGGCTATTTGGCCCTGTGGGAGTTTCCAAGGAGGAAGGGTAGTTGCTAGCTATCTGCTGGGCTTCCAGCCGCCAGAAATGCCAGCGCTGAAGTCAAATCAAAGAAATAATTAACACTTATCATAGGCAATAGGGATGCTTGAGGTGGAGAAGGCCTCTTCAGCTACTAAGTGCATCTCCCTTGAAAGCCTGGGTTTCGCTTCTGGTACTGAACCCTTCCTTTAGGCTCAAACATTATCCACCTGGTAGAGAATGAAAAGCTTCCCGCTGGTTCTTCTGGGGTGCGACATCGYGATGCTTCTCAGCCCATCACTCACGGCCTCTGCAGTAGCTGCGGTCCCACCTCCCCTGGCACTGAGGGAAACCTGCAGGCAGGCAGCAGGATAATCAGCCACGACCCYGGCTCCAGGGCTCAGCCCTCTGGAAAATTTTGCAGATAAAAAAGGGAAAGAGCTGGAAGGCACAGCTACAGGCTGTCTGAGCCAGCCGCAGGCWTGTCTCCAGCAGGTATCAGCTACTCTACATTCACTCTGCAGCACAAGAACATGCCCCAAACCTGTTAGCAGAGAGTTACTAACACACTGAACTCTCCATGCACCCTAATTCACTCATAGTAAATTCTACTAGATTTCATTACATCTTAACCTAAGTGGGCATCTTTAAGAAAATTCCTTATTGAAGAATGGAATAAGCAGGCCACAGGGCTCGAACGCTTCCTCCAGTCATACCCAGGATGCTGAGGGCTATGTTCCAAAGGGTGTAAAAGGGACCCGTGCCTGGAGTCGCCTGTCCCAGCCTGGTGACATAGCTGCTGCAGAGGCTCCTGGGCTCTCCTGAGAGGTCAGCCTTGCTATGAGGACCACGGCCACAGCTGCCTGAGCTGCATCTCACGGCTGGAGCTGGGTAGGGCTGGCTCAGAGTCAGCCAACACTGTCCCTTACCCCTGTGGAATGAATCCATCTGCCTGCAGACCATTTCCACCGGCCTTCTTCAAAAGCATCCTCTCACCCGTCCTATCCCCTCTCAAAAAAAGAGTTTAGGGATGTTTAGCTCATCCCCCTCTGTAGCTTTATAATTCTTTGTGGTTTTTAGCTGAATGCTGTTGCTTAGGAGGGCCTGGCTGGCCAGCAGCTGTTTGCCTCAGCACTCCAAGCCTTTTCTATTTGCAGTTATTTCAGTTGCTGCACCTCCACGACAGGGCTGATAAATGCAATTCTGGCTGCAGCGGGACTAGGTGACAGCTGAAAACAAAAAAGTACAAGCGATCCTGACAGTGCCTCGCTTCAAAGCAAAGAAAAGGCAGGTTAGAAAAATGTTCTTGAGGCAATCTGGTGAAAGGGAGCCTCTACTGAGCTGCTACATTCATCAATTTTTTTCCAAAGGTCACTTTTTTCGTCTCTCTTTCCCCAGTCTCCCATACCCCAACTGTGGCTCAAATAACACTGTACTTATTGGGCTCCTCACTGTTCCAGCCAAACCTGATAATATACATTTTTCTCCTGTGGACATTTCCCCTCCTTACCTCTATTCATCTGTTCATCTCAAGCAGGTCAAAACCTCTGTAAACTCAAGGGTAGCTCAGACATTGGGAATACCYGAGTCCACCAGAGCTTTGTAAGACTCACTGAAATCTTTCTTTCCCAGTCTGCTCTAAGAGTGGCCTGCAATTGTGGTATCACACAACCAGGATTTAAGAAATAGTACCATACCAGCAATGTCACTTATACACTAAGAGGACAAACATACTTAGTTATTAAATGAGGAGGAAAAAAAAAGTGACCACTACCTTGTAAGGATCTTTTAACTCTCACACATTTTTGTACTCGGCTGTTTTTGCAGAGGGAAATTGGTAAAAATAAAAAYTTATGAAAACTTGTTACGACATATAAGAATATTTCAATGACATATAAGAATATTTCACAGAATATTTCACAAGCTCATGTCCATTTGTGGCTCATAGTAATACTTACAAGTATTCAAATGTTCTTCAATTTTATCTTGATGATTAATAATCGTTACTGTTCTTATTTCGTGCAACATTGTTCTCTTAAACCTCCTTTGTGTTGCACRTGTGCATGTGTGTGCACACAAAAGCACGAACCCTTACTACAAACCTTTCTGTTGAGATGCCACCAGCAAAAATATTATTAGAGACATCACTTTTACCCTGTGCATGGAAGCCACAGCTCAGCAAAGTATTCAGACATGTGCTCAGTCTTCAGAAGCCTCATTGACTYCTGGGGGACTGTTGCTGGGTCTGGAGTTAAGGGAATGGTCTACAGAGTTAAGGTTTCTCTCTCACACAGTCTCCTATGGAAATATGAGCACTACAAGTCAAGTAGTTATGACCTCATTTTGTTCATTCTGACAGTTTAAAAAAGCGTCAATGAAAAATACTGATACAATTAAATATGAACAAAATACCACACCTAGAATGTATTCCCAATTCCCAACATTTTAAAGAGTTCTATGGAGCCTTTTGGGCCTTCTGTATTATTATACAAAGGCCAAACAGCAATCTGGGAGTACTACAGGACGGACCTGTGAAATGTTCCTTCCCTGCTCAGATGCAGGGCTACACGAAGGCTTGGTAACTGTTCTTGGAAAAAGACGTAAACCAATGCAAAGGTAATTTGCAGGGGAACGAGAAGAATGATTGGGTAGCTAGAAAGCCTGACTT